>JAURVB010003007.1:0-31072 GCA_033002965.1 Piper betle | reverse complement strand
CGGGAAAATCCCGTAAAATCAAACAACATCAAAAAAATCATAATGATATGCTCTAGAGCTATCAACCCACCCGAAATGCCCGTAACGCATCCTGACGCAATAAACGACCTAAAACTAATTCTACGATCCATTATATGTAAAAATAATAAAAAAAATCACTGGCATACTCTCATATATTCTGATAACTCATTCTGTTCTGCTGTGTTCATGGCGTTATCATCATATACTTGGGTACGCATGACCCTCATAGCTCATACACGCGACCGGCGTCGGCTCGGTACACGTGTCCTGAAACCGACTCAATTCAAAAAATAACGGTCGACTCGACCGGTTCTGAATATAAAACCCTAACTCGAATCGTGGGTTGTTACACGCGATGCATAAACCAACTGTCCGTACATATGCACTGAAGCGCCAACCTAGTGGAGCAATTATTGTGGAAATAAGGGCCAAGTAGTTACCTCACCCTACAGGAGGACAACTACTTGAGGATGTTCTTAGCATTGCACAGAGACCACATGTCATAGTTTCGGAACAGAGTAGGTCAGAGATTGAGAGACAAGATATAACTACGGTAACATCATCCAGGCAGAGAAAAGTTAGGCATACTGGAATTATTCTGATGTGATGGCACAAGATGAACTTCACAACTGTCTTGCATACCATTGCCTTGACCTAACACCCTTAGGTCAAATGTGTATTGCAAAGATAGGATCATCAGGTAGCGTTAGTGATAGTTATCAAATGGATGTACATGGATAGAGTTAGAGAACATGATAGTATGATCTCCAGATGCGATGACCATAGTAGTCAGATTGTTCAAAACAGATGATTAGCAAATGGTCAGACATGTAGTGTGACCTAAGCCAACGAGAGAGTTTGACTCATCTTATGATTTTGGCATAAATGATGATTTAGTGAGGGAGCATCCATTAGGGAGACAATGTTTTCCTTGTGCTTCGCCAGCACGATTAGGTCTTTACCTTGAAACATAGGATTTAGCCTTTACCCATAGTATAAGAGGTACCTTCATGGTACTATTTAGGATTTACAATGCAGGTAGGCGATGACGGACCAGTCTAGAGGAGACAACTTTACCCAAGCTTGGGAGCGACGTAGACATGGACTTCATTTAGACCAGATTATGTTGACTAGATGGAGGGACACCAATGTATGTTCGTCTTGACTTATGGCTTTGCTTGAGAGTCTACCACAGCGGTAGCAGTCATGTGAGTCAAGATTAGTGATACAAATTGGTATGGGACAACAGGTCACACACCACTGAAGAGCGGACGAGACACATGTCATACCTCACTATGAGTCCCCGTAGACTTGAGGAGAGAAGTGGTTCTTTAGATCATTTGAACCCTATCTGTTTAGAAGTGCAGGACTAGTACGATATGGAGAAACACATGCCTCTTGTTAGTTAATTGAACTAGAGCCACTTAGGAGCCGTCTCTTACACTTGTCATTGATTGGTTGTTCCATAGGTTGGCCACCTATGGCGGACTCCAATCATAATGATCTTAAAGACATGTCCATGGACCTAACCCACATTTTTGAGCCATCCAGTATCCGATACATAGTTTTCCCATTGCCCTTATGACTCAGACGAAGATCCTCACACCACCATAAATAGAGTGATATGCATACCTAGTAGGATTTGTGCACTCTTCTAGCAGATCTGATGTCGGATCACGTGAGCAGGAAAGACATGCAAGTTAGACTCTTAGAGTAGTGTGACCAGTTTTCTACAAGAGACCCATTCTCTTTCCATGTGACGCACAGACACTAGACAGAGTCAAACATTTTCTCTCACTCTTCTAGATATAGTAGTCCTACTATCTGTTTTCCAAATGGTTGAGATGAGTAGACATTGACCAGTGCATGTGTCACAGACCCGATACAGACTCCACAGTTCCATGCAGAATATGTTTTCATATTTAGTGAGACACGTTCTACATGTACAGATGTTCTTGCCTCCATTCTATCATAGAGATCCCTCTTTAGCAGTAGTTAGTAGTCATATAGATAGTTATGAGAGCCATAACACATAGTAGAGCTATAGCAACTGTCCTTGTTCCATTATAGAACAGAGTGAGATACTTGATTTATGACCGAGTTAACTAAGACTTGGTGAGCGATCTAGTTCTTCTTATAGGGACACTTGAGTGTTTGACCTAGCCTGGTGACAATGAGTTATATAGCTCATTAGGATATACACTTACTTGGTATTAGAGTCTGCCATATGCTAGTAGGGCTTTTAGGACACCCTAGTGTAGCCGTAGCACATGGAGTAGAGTGCACTAAGGGTACACGTAGTTGACCTATCACATTGATGAGGATCAGAGAGACATGGGTAGATGTTAGTCCTCATACCTCGCACCGATATAGTTTTCCTAATGTATTTCAAACTAATACTCTGCAGTACTCTAGATGCTCCACTACCCAGTAGACCCTTAGGGATGAGCTTAGTTTTTTCCCACTAAGGTCATTGTATTTCAGCTCCCGTACTTTGCAGTGACCCTAGGAGCTAGTCCAGCGAGATAACTCGAGCATGCATGGTCAGTCCACCGAGATGATGCAAGCATCATGGTCAGTCTAGTGAGGTGATGGGAGCATGCATGGTCAATCCAGCCAGATGATTCTAATAAATATAACATGTTTCACCGGATAATTCGTTCACATGTAGTCGGTTCAACTAGATTATTAAGGAGGTAGCAAGATAGATTATTCTTTTGTCACCATTTCATTCGGTTGTTTAGATTAATGTAGCTATAGCTAGCTCTACTATGATCATTCAGCAACATATATATACATTCTCACCCTAGCTTGTTGAATTTTAATTATATAAGTAATTCTTCATTTAAGATGGATAGGGCAGCTCCCATGCAGCTGGTCTAAAAGGCCACACAACACTTCCATACCACCTCCCCACCCCCCGCCAATCTCTAACCATCTCTAGTTAGGCATGGGGCATATGCCCGTAATTGGACATAACCCCAGATACTATACAATTGTAATGAAGGTCTAAATGTTCCCTTCCCGTACCTTTAGGTAGACTCCTGCCGACTTCTGAAATTGGGAAGAGATGAACCGGTCCGTTACAAGGGTGACAAACTATAATTTATGACACGGTATAGGTTTCTTTCCGCAAAGCAAATGCATGTCGACACAAGTTCTGCCAAACTACGCTAACAGTACTTGATCTATGATGACTGTGTGAAGTTGCTCCACCCTCACTCTGGGCAAAGTTCACCAAGGAGTGGTTCACTAAGTAACAAGCACGCATACGAGGACATTTGTGAAGGAAATGGTATCTGGACACGGCGTAGAGGACATTGTCTATGGAAGCCAATCCACTGTTGGCAATGATAATCCACTGATTTGACAGTTGATTCTTTATTTTCGTTTCTCCAATTGGTTTGGATTGCATACCTTTTTCGAGCTAGCTAGTACGTAGCTATCTCAGGTTTGTAAGGGACGAGTCCGCGAACTGTCTAGTGCAAACAATATACATGTGGGAATCAGAGCCCCGTCGATTATGGGACAACCCATGTCAATATTATATGCATAAAACTCAGTGATAAGAATGAAAACGCAAATTAACGAAAATGTCATCTTCCACCTCCAAGTCTCCAACTCAATCTTTGAGGACAAGGCAGACATGCAGCTTCATTACAAGCACGCGGGCCTGCCTCCAAGGGACCACTTTTGCTCCGCCAAGCCATGCACCGTCTGGCTTCCTTGTCTACCGCCTCCTCCATGGACATGGCACTCTTCTCTTCAATAAGCGCATTGTCACATATCCCTCCAACTAATCACCTTAGTTGGAACAAAAGAGCAGTTTGGCGGATCAAGAATCCGTCCAATATAATTTCATTGAATGTAGACATCATAACAATGTTGATATCTTGGTGAAAACCAAGAATCATTTTATTACTATACATTCTTATTCTTCTTTTAAGTGATATGTTGCTAATTAACGTGGGGAATAATGTCTTTCTGAAAGGCTAACCATATATATATATATGGAAAAACTTTTCCTGTACTCCAGCACAGCCATTGGCTGTGCTGGAGTTTGATCTTAGCCGTTGGATTAGCATCCAACGGCCAAGATCAAAAAAAAAAAAAAAAAGGCCGCCGGCGCGCCGCAGCAGCGACGGCGGAGGGGGCGAGAGGGTGCCCGGCCACGGTGACGGCCGGGGGGGGGGGGAGACAGGGGACGGGGGCACGGCGCGGCGGGGTGGCGGGCGGAGGCCGAGGGGGGCGCAGCGGGGGCCGAGGGGGGCGCAGCGGGTGGCAGGCGGGGGCCGAAGGGGGCGCGGCGGGGTGGTGGGGGAGCCGAGGGGGGCGCGGCGGGGTGGCGGCAGGGGCCGAGGGGGGCGCGGCGGGGTGGCGGCGGGGGCCGAGGGGGGTGCGGCGGGGTGGCGGGCGGGGGACGGGGGACGGGGGGCGTCGCGTGTCGGGTGGCGGGCGGGGACAGGGGTGCGCGCGCGGCGAGGTGGCGGGCGGGGGACAGGGTGGCGGGCGGGGGACGGGGTGGCGGGCTGGGGACGGGGGTGTCGCGCAGTGGGGTGGCGGGCGGGGGACGGGGTGACGGTGGTGTCACCCGGCGGCGGGGCGGCGGGCCGGCAGGGGAAGAGCGGAGCGACTCAGATCCGCCACCTCGTCCCTCTGGCGGCTACGCCGCCGCCCGGCGGGGCGGCGACCAGAGGCAGCGGCGACGCTAGAAACTTTTTTTATTTTTTATCCAGCCGTTGGATTAAATCCAACGGCTGGAGAAGGGGGAAGTGGGGGGTATACTTCAGCCGTTGGATTTTATCCAACGGCTGAAACACTGCAGCACAGCCATCTTGGCTGTCCTGCAGTACAGCCTCCTCCTCCTCTATATATATATATATATATATAAAATCATATTTATGTTAGTGTTAAGATTTAAAGTCAAGTCTGAACCTTGTGTTACAAGGTCGATGTCCGCTGAGCTAACCAGTAGGCCAAAAACATGCTAGATCAGTGTTCTTGATTCATGAATAGAATAAGGGACAGTGCATGTCAATAATTGAATGTCCTTGATCATATGAAATAAATTCAAACAGTAGTAGGATATAATAAATAATGAGCATCTATCACCAAACAATGACTCTTTATAATAATTGCATTTATAAGTTGCGGAAATAGATGCTCTACAATGTATAATATACTTCTCCGCTTTCGGTTACAGTTTGTGGCCACTTCACGAAAAGTTTCATACTTGTAAGGTCCACAATTTCCCGCTTAAAAATGTTAAAAATAGATGATCTCCTTTTGGACGTGTATATTTTTTTAGTAAAAGATAACAAATAAATGAATCAATTGAATTGAGTCGTAACTAAGTTGCAGTTTTCTTATTTAGGGCGTCCTCCCTGCACCCGAATGACTACTAAAGTAACTCAAATGCATGCATACATAAAAGCACGTATCTATATACTATCCCGTATCAGTAATATATACAATTATTATTGCCACCATTTTTCTAAACGGATAGGAGAAAGTTTTGTATGATGTAAGCAAACATTTTAGTAGGGCCTTGTGTCAAGAATACTGCCAGATCCCTGAACACCTCATCTAATTCGCACTTCTATCTCCGTCTATATATCGGACACACACAGAGAGAGAAGCTGCTACTTTTATGGACCAAAGAGAAGGAGATTAAATACCCAGACGGCCAGATGCAAGCTGGCCGACCCAGAGAGAGAGAGCCAGCTGGAGTAGACAGGTCTTGTCAGGAAGTTTACCCACTTATGATAAATCCCCCGTTGCTCCCCAGAACCAGTCAACACATGTACGAGTGTCATTTGCACCACTGCAACTTGTAACCAAACAACATCGAATTTAGATACACTTATGTCGTTATCTCTTACAGAATATGCATGATATTTAGTGGTGTGCCAGATCATGGAATGACTTGAACCATTTTAAATACATTTCCACTCTTGCTAGACAAAGTTAAAAGAGAGATAAGGAGCTATAATTATAAGCATCAGAAAACTAATTTATATTATCAGACAAAGACCAAGTTCTTTGCATTTACCTTAAGAGGGTGAGGTGCATGCAATGAATGCAATCCAACATCAACAGTTTTAAAAGCTAACATATTTACAGGAAGTACTGCACGGAGTTTATACGTGTAATTTAAGTTTACATGATAACTAGTATATATATATATATATATATAGGCTTTCTATAGTACGTTTAGCGCCAAGGGTCGGGCACCCGTTGGGGGAGAGAGGGGGTGCAGAATCGGGCAGTGACAGAGGGGGCAGGGTTGAGTGGTGTAAGGTGTCGGCTTGGGGCAAAGGCCACGACAATGAGTGTTGGCCAGGGTGGGGGAGGGGGGGTGGTGGCTGGGGGCACTGGCAGGCGGTGTAACACCCCAAATCCGGTCTAAGCTCATAAACCGAGCTGGCATATTACAGGCCCCGATTGAGATCGGCTAACCCGAACCCAACTCGCGCGGATCTAATCTCGGCGTCTTAAGATGGAGATATTACGCGTCATGCATGGATGAATGCAAAATCCTAACATGATATTACATTGATGACATGCAAATTAAATTACACACCATCGCAATTACGATCAAAATCGATGAAAATTCTAAAATAAAACGGACGAATTTCTCTTAAAAGAGTACGAATTAGGGGTCACCCTGTCAAATACTATATATAAACATATGTGCAAACATGTGTCTATACGTCATACAACTTCATTCACACAATGCCGTCATCGTGTCTTGGCATTCAATCGTAGTCGCATCATCATGTCTTGTCGTCGTCTCGCGACGTTCAATCATGTCATACCATTAGCCGCAACGTTTCACAACATCCACAATGTAATAGTATCGTAGGTAAAATGTAACCACTTGATCGGCTGAACGTATGTGCATGGCGAAAACAGTGCTCCGCCGGTCCAGGTTGGCTCACTCCAACTCGTGATTGTTGCCTACATGTGGTGTGGGGGCACGTCAGATGACAAGTAGTTTGCTAGCTCCGAAAAATAAAGTAACTGTAATAAGCTGAGCTATGACAGTGAACTCTCGTATGAAAGAAAACATCGTATGCTCTACGTATAGCACTGCTAGAAGGGCACTACTGACGGAGCCGAACTGGGCTGCGGACCCGGTGAGCATCCTGATCTGTCTGGTGATATGTGCCTCTCACTGGCAACTGCTTTTTCGGTGCTTTACATAAAACTTTGTCCTAAGCCCTCTCTGAACCTCCATATTACTCCTGGCCTTGAGCACGAAGGCCGAGCACTCTCAGGCGGTTGCCTTTAGTACCCTTTGAACCACAAGTCCGGACATGCGCTGTACTAAACAGTTTCTGTGAACCTCTACGTTCTTTGGGTGTGAGGTACTCAAACGCGTAGTTGTCAGGATCCCTCGGGAATGGAACAGTTCGCTCGCACTAATCCAGAGCCCGCTTTGACTGTCACGGCATCTGCTCATGGTACGTGTAGTCGGTTTCTCCACCTGTCTCATCTCACTGAAAATGCGAAAAATACATATATATATATATATATATATATATATATATATATATATAAAAGGTCTGGGTAGGGATTTATATAAAAGGCCCGCGGGCAACTTGTGGTGGATCTTGTTTTGCGAAATCATCCTCAAGGGATCTTATCCTCAAGGGGTTATTAATCCGAAAAACTATTCGGATTAAATGGCCCGAATTAAGTGGGATCCAATAAAATGCCACTTAACCACATCATGCAAATAATAAAATAAACATACAATAAAAAAGAGCGTAAAACTGAGACGAGGTCCTAAACGGACCTGGTAGAAGCTCCAAGCGCGATCATCGACGCCTGAGGCAGACGAGGCTCCTACTTCGTGCCTACGCATCGAAACTAAATGCTAACAGCTCACTAACTAAATGATGCAACAAACTCAATGAACATCACACACAATTCAATCATCAGCAATCTAGCAACCGTTAAATAATCATAAATGTGAAATTAATTCTAAGTCATCTTATTCATACTAAATTTATACTATTTTTCTAAGTTACGTCATACTCGATTAGCATGCTCAAATTCGAGTCCACCTCAATTGAGATCACTTACTATTCATTCGCAGTTACTCAAATCATACAATCGTCCCTTCACTCATAATTAAGCATTACTCATAACAGTTAACCAAATCTAGCATGCTGTGCTAACGCTGCATCAATTTTATATCATCAAGTTGGAGGTAATTATATCTCACGTCATCGAAACGATGCGCAACGGTTAGGGTTTCGTCGTGCATCTCGAAGCTCGAGTTCGATGCTCAACCGCGTCTGAAGTCGATCAGGTTCGACTGGATGAGACTCGGCGGAAGATCCACCAAATTCCTGCAAATCTGGTTTTCCGGCGGTTTTCAGTGGTTTTCCGGCAGCTTCCGACAATTTTTCGGCGACAACCGCCGGCGGCGTCTACTAGCCGGAAAGTGGTCATATTGGGTATCATTGGAACCGGCTCGGTGAGCCCGACACATCCACGACGTCGACGTGGTCGGCCGAGGCGGTGGCTCACCGAGAAAATGGCTAAAACAGAGGTTGGCCGTGGTGGTGTGGAGATCCGGCCGGCATGGGCGGCGCTGGCCTCCATTTCCAGTCGGGGAAGGTTGCTAGGGGGTTGAAGGTGTCAAGGCGGCCACCTGATCGTGGCGGTTACGGTCGCCGGTGGCGGAATCGGCGATGCGATCGAAACATAGCCGCGGCGATGGCCCGGCGATTCCGGCGTCTTGGCGACCTGGCAGTGGCCGGGGCTAGTCGGGGCGGCACGGCGACACCATGGCGGGGCTAGGCGGAGATGCCCGGTGGAAGGGCGACGAGGGCGGCGGCGGTGGCGGCACCAACAGTGGGGGCTGCTAGGGTTTGGAAGGGGAAAGTGTCAGGGGTGGTGAAGAAATGTTTGGGTGGCAAACTTGTAAATAAGACTTGACTCGTCTTCGGCTCGAGTCAAGTATAATAACTAAGTCGTATTAAATCCTAAAAAAATTCATAAAAATCGGGAAAAATCCCGTAAAATCAAACAAACACCAAAACATCGTAATGATATGCTCTAGAACTATCAACCCATCCAAACTACTTGTAACGCGTCCTAACGCGGTAAACGGTCTAAAACTAATTGTACGGTCCACTATGTATAAAAATAATAAAAAAAATAACTGGCATACTCTTATATATTCTGATAACTCATTCTGTTCTGCTGTGTTCATGACGCTATCATCATATACTTGGGTACGCATGACCCTCATAGCTCATACACGTGACTGGCGTCGGCTCAGTACACGTGTTCTGAATCTGACTTGACTCAAAAATAACGGTCGAACCGACCGGTTCTGAATATAAAACCCTGACTCGAATCGCGGGTTTTACAGGCGGGGAGGGCAGCGCGGTGGCGGGCGGTGGCCCAGTGGGGCGGGGCGGTCATCGGCGAGAGGGGCGGTTTGGGCGGGTCAAGCGGGCGGGTGGACGGGGTCCATTCAAAAGCTCTCGTTGGTGTTGGTTGGGCGAGGGGAGGGGGTGGTCGTTGGGGGCCCCAGTTGGGGGGCGGGGAGGGCGGCGCGGCGACGGGCGATGGCGCGATGGAGCAGGGCCGTCGCCGGCAGGAGGGGTGGGTCGAGGCGGGTTAGGTGGGCGGGTGAATGGATCCATCAGTAAAGGGGTTGAGAAATAAACGAGAGCCGCCCGATATATAAACCGTCATAATCAAGAGGTTGATTATCACATAATTAGTAGTTGATTTGATTCTTTAATCTCCCCAACTACTGCAGTGGATTTTTGGAAACAAAGAGAGAGATCAGATGGGGCTAGCTGGGAATGAGAGTGACTAGTGAGGGATTTAGAATGGACATGACTGGGGTTTTTATTGGTCTTGCAAATTCCCTTCTGGGATATCCATCCTCCACAACTTTTAAGATAAAACCAAGTGAAGATGAACTATTGGGTTTAAGAGTTCAGGTTTACATCATCGTATCATTAGCCCAGTGTCAGTTTATGTTCAACCACTTGAGGAAGGTTCCTCCACTGTTGAATTGAGACTACAGAGCTAGAGATTTTTCTTCCTTTGGAAAAAAAGCAAACTTTTTCTTCTCTTTTGCATTATTGCTTATCTTAGACTTATTTTGGGCATACAAAATTATTTTGGTTGAACAAATACAAACAATAATGTGTCATGATGGGATCCCTTGTAAAAAAGGGCAATTTTACCAATGTTGCTCATCTTAATTCTAGATTAAAAAATGTTTAACATCATCAGACCATTCAAAAATTTATCCTTGTAATCAAATGAAGCCTATATTAAGGTTCATGCTCCTGGTTCCCACACTCTTCGTATCGGGTGGAAGACGGGAACATATACTCTACATCAAACGAAATTATCGGTAGAAATCAATATATATAGAAATATAAATTTTTTACAATTTGATTGGTGATTTTGGGTTAAAAGGTTCATGCCCTACACTTCAAGATGGTATTAGAGTTAAGCATAGCCCACTCACCCATTTAAGAGGAAAAAATTTCTTTAAAAAAAATCTTGGGTACATGTAAAACAGAGGAGATAGTTAAAATAAAAAACAATTTATAAAACCCGCTAGTTATTGGTCCACGAGTAAGTACAGGTTCTACTCGTGATGAACATGTCGTAAATCAAAGGGAATAATCATGGATTGAAATCAATATATATAGAAAAGCAAGTCTTTCTATAGTGACTAATCATTTTAGGTTAAGAGACTCATTCCATACAATTCAACTCGATGAAGAAGAAGAAGACTAAAGTCAATTAATTTTTAGGCCACAAAGGATTATTGAAACAGATGAAATAAAATTCAAAAGATGAGCTACTATCCGGTTGAAAAGTGAAATAGGTAATTCAGGTTTTTAATAAACTTCCATGAGAGGATTAATTATTATCATTTTGAATTGGTTTTACTTCCTCTAATTTTATGAACATCATAATTCCAATGCTTTTTTCTTTAGTTTATAGAATAAAGAACGCTCAAGACTCTACTCACTCCCAAAGCCTGCCTTTCGTTTCTAGTGGATTCCTGAATAATTAGCTTGCGAGAGTCCTGCAGTTACCAGGCAAGAACCTAACTAGTTCAAGCTTGCTGTCAGATTCCCATGACAGCCATTGGCACCGAGATAGATAGCTAACATCGACCAAATGGGTCGCACAATATATCAATTGAAAAGGTTGATCAATTCTCGTCGATCTAAAATCATCTTTCGAAGGATACCATGCAAAGTCTAAACGACGGTTTTCCAATTCATGCATTTCCATTTATCTGAAACTGGATTGCAAATTCCTTGTTCTTTGGACAACCACATAATTAAGGAATATGCCATTAGTAAAACGAGCACAAGCTGCACAACCACTCAAATCAACCTTTACAAGAGATCCTTGTTTAATGAACAACATGCCAGTTGGACTACATCTTAGAATGTGTTACATTAACAATTCAAACATTATTTCATAATAAAAAAAAATGACAATGATATGATGGTAATATCAGATCAAATCTACATTGTAATTGACTGATCCAGAGACAAGGGATCACTAAAAAATGCTGTTGGAGTGTGGGCTGCCTCTCTCCTCTGTAGCTCGTATAAGAAAATGTGGCAGGTTTCAATCTTGTGTTATCCAAATGGACGTCTTTCCCTTCCTCCGCCGATATTATATTTGTTATATAATTCTCCCCTTCCTTCCAAACCAAAAAGACAAAAGGTTTTAGACTTCTGATTATTACAAATATCAGAGTATATACTTCAACGAATGTGTCAGAGCCAAACTGACTTACCGTGCACTGCTGATAATGGTGAAAACTGACTTTTAAATTCTCTTTAGAAGTGGCACAAGCTGTCCACCTGATGCTGCCCTTCCCACATTAAGCTGGCACTATCCTGAAAAGTAATCCTCTGCATGATGTGAGTTGCACAAATTTACAAATCTTAGTCCCATAGATCATAAATAATTGAACCTTTCCTTGCCTTCTCCTAATGTTCCATTTTCCTCTCTATCTCTGTGTGTAACACTTGGTCCTTAAAGTAGTAGTACCTGAGAGGCGCTAACACCATTGGCATGTTTTAAGCCGGGAACTAGTACTGGAGCAGCGTTCTCTAATAGTTGGTTGGGCAGTGCTATTGTGGGCAGCGTTGTCATGGTCGCTAAGCATCCAATTTGAGCTTGAGACACGAAAGCGGATTGTTGTGCAGACTGTGATGGTGATGAAAGGCTCCTCCACATCTACAACATATATGGATAAACACAATTGATAAGAGGAAAGTTGAAAGGTGAAGGAGTACAGTAAGTGTGGTAGTTTGGCATACCTCGGATTGGAGAATTTGATTCTCTGAATCCTCACACAAGTTGAAGAAGAGCGGACTTAGCGACGCGAGCTTCATTGAAAGGAACTGGGGAATTAAACATGGAAAGATATCAGTTTTAACTGAGATAAAATTTATTGTTGACGGAGAATAGAGATCATTACTTCGACTTGATTTTGCAAGGATTGGACATAATTAATTATCTCATCAAGCATGAGCACCTTTCCTGTCACCTGCCCATTGAACGGAACAGTTTTATTTACATAAAACCCAAGAAAGAGCCAAAAAAACAATGGACTTTTTCTTATAGAAGAAAAGTTGAATAAATATAATGATGTGCTCTACCTTATCGCAACCTGGGACTAGACCCTGAAGCAGTTTCATCCTTTGGCTAATTTTTTCTCTTCTCACCTGAAAATATTTGAGTATGAATAAATGATTTGTTTCATTCTTTTCAAATTTCTGTGTTGATCTGTTTTCTTCTTGATATTTACCCTTTCGGCAAGACTATGGCTATCTGTGGCTTGACCCCTTCTGGCCCTTACGTGAATATACCCGCTTGGAGGCTGTTGGGATGTTGTTTTCTGATTCTTATCCGACTTGAGCTTCTCTCTTAGGTCTCTGACGCTAGCGTCGGATTTCTTCTGCTTCTTCCATTGAGTTTCATTTGTATTCTATCAATATGATCACAACAGTGATGGTAAATATGTTTGGGCACAGAGTAAGGAGGACCCATGATCTGAAATCAACCAAACAATGACAATCTCACCTTAGTGGGAGCTGGATCAGAGCAGCTCTGACCCCCGTTCTTCCTCTTCCTATCAGCCCCATTCTTGTTCTGTTCTTGCGTCTTACAACTGGCCGAGTAGCTCAAGTGGTTACCAGCCGAAGCGCTTCCATGAAGAGGATTGGAGGGGCAGAAGGAATGGCTGGAAGAGCCCATGTCTGTTTCAAGTGAGGAGGTGGTTTGCTTGGACAAGTTGGGAAGGTAGGCTTCAAGCATAGAAGGGTGGTGTTGGTAAGGAAAGGTGTCCATTAATTAAATTTTGATGGGAGTGAGAGCTGTTCTACTCAAAGATCTTCTTAGAAGAGAAGGAAGATGGGAGTAATGGAGAAGTTTGGTTTGAGTAGTGTGAAGGAAGAAAGAGAAGGCCTTCTATAGAACGGTAAAGATAGAGAAATGGTTGTGCCTTGGATGGGAGGGTCATGCAAACATAGCTGAACTTGACTGGTCTTATCAGCTATGTCTCTTGAGTGCCCTTCCCTACAAACATCTTCCATCTGTTTTCACTTGTGGCTTTGCCCCACATTCCTTGTTTTTTCTTCTCTGGTTATTTGTACAAGGCCTGCCCTTACCAAAAGCCTGGGAAGAGTGGGATTCCATTAAAGGTTCCTGTCTTGGATTTTTGATAGGGATCACTCGTTTCCTTCCCTTGTCAGTGAGTTTTTTAATCCAGTGAAATCTCCCAAAGTGTTTGCTCATTGGAGAACAATATGGTTCTCTCTTGATGCAATGATCTTTTTGGTGAATCGATTAATTATCTAAATTTAGCTTGTAAATGAGTTAATTCTAATCATTACGGGGCTAATTAGTAGCCAGTGCCAGATAGGCAAGAAGAATGTTTATCCCTTGTTTGTATATCACGACAAACTCTGAAAGTATAGAATTTTGCGTTTAGGTAAGATGAAGAATGATTCGGTTATCAAGTCTAACAATTGCAATTGCTTTCGATGAGAAATTTTTTGGGAACCACTTTGATTCGACCCAGTATGTTTCATCTTGTTATTTCAATATTTTTACCAAGCAGTTGTGTAATGATTTAATAATCAATACAAGTAAGACCAAATTAGAATTAATATAGCCATCTCAATTCAGTAAAAATCTCACCGACCCGAAAAAAGAAAGGAATAGATACTATTCGATCAAGAAGCACTCAAATTCTGATTTTGGCACAGCCTTGCCACTTTATCACGTTTTCAAGAAAATGTTTAAATTTGCGAACCAAAATATAATTTTCTTGTACCATATGATTGGTAGCCATTGAAATCTCCTCTCGCCAGAGAAGATTTTAGTTTGCCAAATAAAGGTGACGCACGATAGCAATGCAAAGATTTAATTAAATAAATACACATTTTGACGGATGATTTCAATAGCAATAGTTTTTTCTTGAGGATTGTGACTTGAATCAATGGCTTCACCCCCACTTCCTAGCATGGATAGATTTGGTCTATTTATTGTGGATTATGTTCTGTTTATAGAAGTTATGTAACCGTACACTAATCCTAGATACTCTAATTCCATTTCATCGGGCTTCTAGATCTAATATATCGAATGTATGAAAGCAATAACATTCGGTTTTTAATAGGAGTATCCACCATGCTTCTTGCTCACAGTTTCTGAAGGGAGCCTCCAAAATGAACCCCTACAATGGTTCTCCACGTGGGGTCCACGCATTACAAATTTTTGGCATGTTATTATATTTTCTTATTCAAATATCTACTTTAAAATTAATTAAATATATACTTTCTATTTAACTATTTACTTTAAAATTTTACACTTTTTATTAAAAATTTAGTTCCTTTTATAATTTTAATTTTTCTTATTCAAAAAGTATTAATTAAATATTTTACGATTTTGAACTATTCATATTAAGAATATATTAATTAATTAAAATGTTTATTGAAAATTCATTTAAATAATTAAGGATGTTAAACTAAGTTAAGAAACCTAATTTGAGCCTAATTATATTTAATCCTCCTTCAAATAACAAAAAATAAGTAAAAATTATAATTAAAACTAAAAAATTCTAATTAAAACCAAAATATATTTTGAAATATTATACAATTTTCAATCATTCTCATTAGGAATATATTAATCAATTTGATGTATATTGAAAAATTAAACTTATTCTCCGTATGTTAAATTTAATCTCTATATATGGTCTCTTATATATTAATTTAATTGTACATTGAAAATTAACTAACGAATAGACATTTTTCACAAGGAGCCTCCACAATGTTTCTCACGTGTTTGTAAAAGGAACCTTCACAATACTTTCTCACTACATGGTTCACATATTATAAATTTGTTACATGCTATTATATTTTCTTATTCAAAAATTTATTTTAACTTAATTAAATATTTAATTTAAAATTTTACACTTTTTATCAGAAATTTAGTTATTTTTATAATTTTACATTTCTTGTTCGAAAATATTAATTAAATTTTATATAATTTTCAACTATTCATATTAAGAATATATTAATTACTTGAAATGTATACTGAAAAATCTTTAAAAATAATTAAGGATCTTAAACAATGTTAAGATTTCTAATTTGAGTCTAATTATATTTAATCCCCCTTCGAATAGGAGAAAATAAATAAAAATTATAATTTGAACAAAAAAATTCTAATTAAAATCAAAATAGACTATGAAATATTTAACAATTTTCAATCACTCTTATTAGGAATGTATTAATGGGGTGTATATTGAAAAATTAAACTTATTTGATCTCTATGTATGGTCTCATATATATATATATATATATATATATATATATATAAATTTAATTGTACATTGACAGCTATCTAATGAATAACCCTCTTTATGTGATTTATTAGCGTATAATTCAATTAATTTAATGTAAATGTCCGTTAATTCATGTGTGGAAGTTATACATGTGTAGAGACAAATATATTTATTACAAATTTATTATGATGGGAGAAATGATAGATAAAGGAAAGCTGTGCCATCACTGTAACAACCTGATTCGGGTTGCACTGTAAACAGAATTGAAGTATTAAGTATTAGATTGCTCCTCTTCCTTATTTAAAATGCAAAGCCGAGCCATACGACAAACTTAACCACTCGAAGCGTCAAAAGACATGAAGGCTCGAGCGAAACTTAATGCACAACCAGAACATGAACACACCTAAAACATGTACAAACTCTCATTGGGCTGGATTCATATAAATAGGATATCTTAAATGAATCTAAATAACAAAGGAGATTTCAAATCCTTGGAAAAATCCGGCAGCCACCCTTGTAACTAGAACGCGTGGTAAACTTTCACAACCTATAAATATTTCATTTTTAACAACTAAACAACCCAAAAGTATTTCATTCATTCCATAAACATTTAGGAGGTGTTCCACCTTGTCTACATCGCATCACAGATCATTTTCATTACATTTTCATTTCAATCTTATGATGCTGGTCTACGTGGTTTTCAAATGATCTCTCTTTGTAAAACCCCAGCTTCGGGTAAGGGTTTAACCCGCTAGTAGTTTGCCCGGTTCGGACCAGTCTTGACATGGTTCGAGCGAACTCGAGCCAGAACAATTTTACGAATATGAATATGAGGCCCACATGGCCATATGAGCATGTTATGGAGGCTGAGTATGCCCAACATGCATATGATAGTTTTAGTTATAGTATAATAGAGCTGTGAATTATCAGTGTATACACGAGCTATACATATGATTTTTATTAGTTAGCCAGGATTGTCAGGCCTGCATCTAGGCCTTTTCTAGCATTTAGCATCCAATTGGGATTTTCTTGGTATTTCATTTGCATCCCGTATAAGAATTTCGGATCACTTGATTGGTGCCCCTATGGGCCTAACTTGATTGAGTTCATGGTTCGAGGCCCATTTAACCTTCTTGCCTCTGATTCCCTCCTATAGAGTCACTTTTAAGACTCGAATAAGTTTCGACTTTCGATGGTCTCGATTCGAGTTTTTTGTCCATATGTATATTGCATTTACCAATAGGTGGGTCCCACTAGACCATGAGTTGTCGGATGCTCAAATCGTGCCACCTAGCAAGTTCGGAGCCGTCCACGCCAGCCCTCACATCACCATGTTATATTTTCATAGATTTTCACGATTTCAAAATTTACACCCTTTAGTGCAGCCGCAACTTTGACTTGCCACTCTGCGAGTTTCTGCCTCGCCTCCGGCCACCAGATTGGTACAACTGTGATCACCTCGCGGCCAACTATCACTCAGCACTCACCATCGCCATCGGCACTGCCCGTGGTCGCCACTTCGGCAATGAGACTTTTCTGCTGTCGATTTCCGCTGTTGCCGCCACCCTTTCGGGCCATTTTCCGCCACGGGCGAATGTCCTCCAGACGAAGCTGACTACCCTTTATTTGCCACCTAGTACTCAATCGAGAGACACTTGTCTACTAATCACTAATTTCCCTAGAACCCTAGGAGCCATCCTTTGGGATGCCTATGTTGTAGTTCGAAGGATGATGACCATATCATGGTAAGCGCAACAATGGTACCTCAGAGTGGATATTGCCTCGGCCTTCCCCTAGCTTATGTATATACCTCCTCCTTATCCTATCTTATGCACCTCTCACTACCTAGCTATAAGTACAGACTAGTGATCATATCATTTAAACAGCCGCTCAGGGTGGGCACTTTCTGGGTCCCTTAGGACATCTTGAGCATTTCACACTTGCCAATTCCTAGTTTTCGAGGCAACTCCAAGAAACCCCAATTGGAGTGTCTCCCTTTGCATGACCATATGCATCACGAGGTCAACTGGACCTGTAGACCACCTCATTTATTGAGGTTTACGTGGTGGGTTCTGATGGATCACCTTTCCATGAACACACCTAAGACTATGTTCATCCTCTTGTAAAGGAGGTGAGTATGATTAGGTACTCAAGTTTTGTATGTACACACATGCGTGATATATGCCGTTATCAACACTAGGATCACCTTCAACAAGTATGTCCCGTAGTAGTATGGTTGATAGCAATATGACCTCATGGTGATGTGTTATGTGAGATCCCTCAACTTAATCCTCACATCTAACACCTACTCGGAGAAGATCCTGTTTATGAGTTGAGGATGGACTATGGATCTTTAACTTGGGTTGGCCCTTTAAAAAAATGGCTTAGGCCCATTACGTTACACTTTGGGCTGGGTCGTTACAGGTGGTATCAGAGCAACCTGTTTATGTGTTAAATGGTGGGCTGTACTACTGAACTAGGGACGTTGTCTAGGTTGTTGGTCACGGGCCGAAATAAGGTCGTGGGATGGGGCTAGCAACGGGCCAAGGGTAGGAGTTTAGGGATGAAATTTCCTAGATTGGGTGGATTGTGAGATCCCTCAAGTTAGTCTCACATCTAATACCTACTGGGAGAAGATATTGTTTATAAGTAGGAATGGACTATAGATCTTTAACTTGGGTTAACTATTTTAAAGAAATGACTTAGGCCCAATACGTTACACTTTGGGCTGGGTCGTTTCAGGCTAACATGGAACCCTCTCTTAATCCAAAAAGCTAGCTCAAGGAATAAGGCTTTCCCATTAGCCTATATACAAGTCACCAGTCACCTCTATATATGATGTGGGATAAACCCAACAATTCTCCCCATCACACATCATGTCACCCAAATTATCTCCCCCTCACCACATAGCAAAATTCTAGGAGACTCCAATTCAGGCTGGCCTCGAGGCAACACCAAGCCAACCTGGCTCTGATACCACTATTGGGTCCAATGGGGCTTCCAAACGGGACTTGCAATAACTGTTAGTAGCATTAACTGATCCCAAAGAAAAATAAATAAATTTAATCATACTTGTTATGATATTTCGGGGACGAGAATATTTCCAAGTTGGGGAAATTGTAAAGACCGTAAAAAAAAAAAGGTCACGGACACTCTCCGAGAAGGACCGAACGTGGTCTGGGAGGGACCAAACGTGTTATATTCTTTACCTGGTTAATTATTTACCAATTTTATTATTTACCCGGTTAAATGAAATACGGGTCTAAGCAGCCATTTTCATTTTTATAAATTTGAAAGAGGACATCATTTTTCACATACAGGTGTAAGGGGGTGTCATCCTCACCTTAGCCGCCTAGTTCTCCTCTTCTTTGCTGGGGTTTCTTACTTTCTTAGGTATTCTTCCTATCTCCCTCTTCTCAATTTTCTTGCATGCATATTTTAATTTGATAATAAGCTTTGTAATCATGGGAATTAAAGTTGTAAATCAACAAGAAAAGAACTAAACTGAACTGAAATTAGAATCCCGTCCATGGCCGAGTAGCCTGAAACTTTGGCAAGATGGGCGACCGTAAGAACAATTGCAAGGTAGTTCCTCACACCCGACGACCTCTCTTACTGCTGGGTCGAAGGGAGGGCTCGGCACATCCCTGGGTTTTCCGGTGGGTGGCGGAATTGCAGCTGTGAATGGGTGGACTTGCAAGGGTGATGGAAGTGGCGACGCTCCGTTGCAATAGGTGTTGTAATGGACGTTTAGAGGGGTAGACACCGGTTGTGCTTCATCGATAGCATCATGGGGTTCCTTCATAGCAGTTCAGACCGCCGGAACAGTCCACAACGGATGACCTTCTTGCCAGAATTCATGGTGGCGAAGTTCGGAAGTGGGGAGAACAACCATACTCCATGCAACGTCCAAAGGTGGCCAATCTTTCCTATTTTGATGCCAGCCTGAGGTCATGGAACATCTGAATTGGAGCAAGGTGCATGAAAGGAAGGGTCTTGAGGCTAGGAGAAGAGGAACATGCTTGGTTTGGTGCAGGACGGGGTCTTGGATAGTTGCTGTAAAACGTGGACGTTAAGCTTCATCTTTGGCTGTTTTAATTCATTGTTGATGCTTGATTAGGATGTTTAGATGGTTGTTCAATTAGGGAAGAAGAAGAAGGGTGTGATCTGAGTTGTGCCAAGGATGAAGCTGGAAGAAGAGAAGGGCTGACGGGAAGAAGAAGAAGAAGAAGAAGCTCACGGTGGCAAATCTGTAAATACTAGTTGACTCGATATCGACTCGAGTTAAAAAATATGAACTCGTAATAAATCTTTAAAAAATAATTATTTTAATGGGTTATGGGTTAAAGTTATTAAACTAATTAATTATTGGACGAAATCGACATGGACATAAGTAATAAAAATACGGTAATGATAAACTGTTGATAATTAATCGACACACAACAAGCGATTAAATTAAATCAGATCGTGATAAGTAATTAATAAAATAAAGATTTTACCTTTACCATATTAAATTTAATATTAGGTAAATAAAGTGATTATTTTAATAACGAGTTAGTAATATATAAAATGAGTTATTAAACTATAGTTGGGTAGCAATCACTAGCGTTGAACCTAAATAGCATAATGAAAATAAATAAAGTTCAAAATTTTATTAAGTAGAATAATTTAAAATAATTATATTAATAATATTTTAAAATTAGAATAATACAAATTATTTTAAATAATTTAATCGTACAACTTATTTAACTAAATTGCTATGAATAAGGATAGCGATTGAAGATTCAAAACCGTAAACTAAATTATCAAGATTGTAGTTAAGTAATTATCGTCTCAAAGGAAAATATACTTATAATAGTAATTAAATATTTGTTTATAAGTTGATAATTATTTTATTATTTTTAAGTGTTAATTATGATCTAGATTATTAATGTAAAGTACAATTTAAATGATTATATCACATGAATAGTTTAATATTTAATATTGTTGAAATTTAATAGTGATATATATATTAGTCATTTAGTTGCATGCATTTCTACTCGAATAAAATTATACTTATATATAATTTTATGTCATCATTCAGATTAGGATCATTGGTCGCAACTGCCAGTTCGAAATATCCATGTCCGTATAATTATTTAAAATGTTGTATTTTCCCTTGTGGTTTCCCTTGTGGACAACCTGGTTGGCCTGAGCCCAAATTCGACCACCATGCACCGAGTGCAACCGGACTCAAGGAATTGACTCAGTCCGACATGGGCTACGTCCTTCATAATCTAATAATGGATATGTCAGAATGGACATGATAACCCATCAGCCAATAAATTGGACATGGCGGATTGGACCGCCAGCCAATTACGGACATGGTGGATTGGACTCACCAGCCGATAACGGACATGGTGGATTTGACTCGCCAGCCAGTAATGGACATGATGGACTGACCCATCAGCCAATAAATTAGACATGGTGGATTGGACTTGCCAGCCAATTATGGACATGGTGGACTGACTCATCAGCCAATAGATGGACATAGTGGACTGACCCATTAGCCAACTAATGGACATGGTGGATTGGACTCACCAGCCGATAACGGACATGGTGGATAGGACTTGCTAGCCGGTAATGTACATGATGGACTAACCCATTAGCCAATAGATGGACATGGTGGATTGACCCATCAGCCAACTAATGGACATGGTGGATTGAAACATCAGCTAATAAATAGACATGTTGGAATGGTCACAATAGCCATTATTATAGATAATGATAGGAAGTTTATGGACTTGTTTTATTTAATTATACGTCTTAGTCTTTAATCACTAACGTGGAATTGCCTCCGCAGGTTAGTAGTTGTAACTAAAGACTAAGAGACGACAAGGTGGTTCTTTTACCAACTCAGGTGGTGAACAGATAATAAGTGGACTTCTCTTTTACTTTTCTTGTGTTATAAATGTGGCTATGGGAAATGGTCTAAGACTGTGGGATAATTATTTCATACATTGTCATTTGAAACATTTGTTCTTTTGAGTTAGAAATGCTAGACTTATTTGCTTTCATATTATTCATGTAACCTTTTAGGTTACACCCGGTCTAGTTTGGATTGGTCATTATAGGGTTGGTTTTGTTAAAATTTGAGTAACACCTGGCCAGCAAGGCCCACAATATCGTGAAAAATGGCGGGTCATTACACATTAGGTGGCAGAGCATCTCATTGGTGGTACAATTCTCATACATTACGCTCGGTAGAATTGGTATTGATAGTGGAGTGGCCTGATAATGGTGTACTCCATGGCAATGCGTTAAAAGTAGAATATTACGATAACTCCTTGTGCCTCATGTGTGTGTGTTGTCAGTTGTATAGTCTGATCATGGTTTATGTCCGTAGAGTGTGTAAACCCTTATGTGATTTTTGAGGATGGAATTTTCCTAAGTGGGGGAGGATTTAAAACCCATACTTTTCACCCGTTGGTTTAGTATTTTGACTGGTGTAGGTAGACGAATTGAAAGGCTCATGGTGGGGGATTTTGTGTTATATTTGTATTAATTATCGAATTGATGTAATATGAAATTGGGATGCAGTTTGTTACAGGAATAAGCCCTAAAGTTGTATGAACTTTAATGATTTGTGATGAGTTAATCAATTGTTTTGCACATGTTTTATATATCATTACATTACTATTGTGGGGGCGGACACACTTTGGGGCACTCTAATCATTATATATGGGGCATAAGCCTCAAAGTCCTGGATCATGATGAGGAGCTTACTTGGCACACGAAGCATATTTATTGTCGGTGTCTGTGTGTGATAAAAAGTGTGGGTAGGAGTAGCATATGGTTCACATGTCGGGTATGTGCACTAGGTAATTACAACCCTTGTTTAAATTTTTGCATTCATCCTCATGTAATAAATTAAGAAATGTAACAAATCACTTAAACTAAGCAGTAAGAAAAGGTTCATGTTACAGCATGCAACCTCAACACTCTAGTGGCGTTGCACCTCTTCTATAGTTGAGAGCGATCATTAGTATTTTTAAAATTGCCACTCATTATCGTAGGGGAGATCCTGCCTCTGTTGTGGGTACAGGAGACTATATAGGATCCTTAAGTTTAAGAGTATCTCTATGCTAGTATGAATCTGCATGTATATTTGATAAAACCCTATAATGTTGCCCTTCTTAAGCCTCCTCGAGAGTTGATTTCCGCTTCTATAAAGTTTGCACGAGAGTAGTCAAACTAACAATTTTCAAATTATAACATTGCACTTCGGTTCCCCCTTAGGCCAAAAAATGTGGTGTTACAAAAATTAACTTAAAGTTTTAGGTCAGTTATTTAAACTTAACCCCGAAGGTAATTATGTCATAACAACCTTAACATGGATAACTTGAAAGATCTCGAGTCAAACTCATACTCGTGTCCATGAATTAAAGATAATCATTATGAAAATAATATTATATCATTTAGTTAATTAAGATATTTAAGTTAATTATTTTCAAACTGGGATTATTTCAAAGCCAAATTCGAGTTAAAATATTATTATCTTAACTATTTAATCAATTAATCAACATGGTATACTAAATGAGGTCACCCAGATGCGATTAAAATATAAACTTTTAATCCTTTTATAGTTTTGACTATTACTCAGTAGATGAGTCAATATATTTCACAAATCTAGGCCAACAAGAATATTTTATCACATTTTATTAACCAAAACACAAAAAATAATAAAAAACATATTTTCATTACAAAATCAACATGAAACTAGAAGATCTACATGATATGGTGATGATTTAACTATCTACATGCTTAAACTAGATGCGGACATCTAGAGCGAGCAAAAAAATAAAAGAAAGGGGGAGATGGTGCATACCTCGGAGAGGAAGGAGAGGGGCAGGAAGGACATGGGAAGGGAAGGAGAAGGAGGGGCTACGGAGTCAAGGCGGTGGCCAAATAGAGGTGGCAGTAGTGGCAGAAGGCAGCAAAGGGGTGCCAGTTGGGGTTTTAGAAACCACCAACTGAGTGCCAATGGGGTGCCCTTTAGCTGCATCCTTGTGACCAGGGACAGAGCCCCACATGTGCCAATGCAAAGGCACTCCTGGGATGCCCTTGCACTGAAAGGGGAAAAAGTCGGGGAAAATATAAGGAAAAAGAGGGGAAAAGAAAGGGAAAACTAAGGGAAAGGCTTGGGACGACTTCTATGGCTCGACTAAGGCTAAGAAGTACCCTCGAATGTGTGCAACACAACTCGAAACCTAACACGAAACAAATGTCTGACACTCACAAAACAAGCTCTAACACGACCATAATCTACACACCACAACCAAACAAAACACAAACCATCAGTTTGGCATTTGGGGGCAATAGGAAAAGTCAATTAAGGATGGGACCAATGTCCAAGCGAAGAACAAAACAAAAGGATCCTCCTAGCACCAAACAGATTGAACCAGACCATGTGCTACTTGGACTGTGCCAATAATGAACCACACGTAAAACAGTAAGCCAACAAGCCGCGTTTTACAATCACATCTATATATATTGTATAGTCAAAAGAGATCTATATAAAGTGTCATTGTGCTCAAGATGGATTTATGATTTCCTTTCTAGCTTCCATATTAGCAATAAAGAATAAAGATCATGCATAATAACTTGGAAGATTTAGACCCATAAAATTAGAATATGGTTTTTATTAAGATTAAGGTACATTTCATTTAAATAATATTATTAATTATAGTCTATAATCAAGTAATTGTTGTGCCCACTATTTACCTATACTTAGTAAATTTTATTTTTATAATATGCACGGAGAAAATAGTAAAAATTTTCATTAATTGATCACGTGTTTATAAATAATAATTAAAATTAAGCAATAATCTTTAGTGAACAAAGTAAATATGTTTGATTAAAGTCAAATTACATTACATATTTGTTTAGATAACTTAAAATAAATGAAAATCTAAGGTAAAAATGAAATAATATATTTTTGATATAAAATAAATTTATCATATTTTTCTTATAAAAAAATATGTATATAGCTCGCACATCCCGTGAAATTTTGACTAGTTCGCATAATAAAATGCCAAAATATCCGTACAATGCACAAGGTGCCCAAGTAAATGGTAATTTTTAAAAATGAAAATAATAGACAACCACATTTATAAAATAATATTTTTCAAAATTAATTGACATCAAAGAAAAGGATAAATTACGTTTAAAAACTAGGATGAATAGATCTAATTAAGATACTATCTTATTTCTCGTTTGAATGATAAAGATGAAAGAATAATCCCTATGACAAAAAAGATCAAAATTTATAAAAAATTTTGTACGAAAACATATAACTCTAGACATAACTGCTTCAAAGAGTCATAATTTAAGGAATACACCTTTTTTCTAAGGATACTTATTTCATAAGGAGTAAGTGTAACACCCCATTTTTTGGTCTGAGGGCGGATGTTAAGTGTTCAAAATATACAATATTTACCTAAATTTTTTATATAATTTTGTACTTTTCGGGTATAAATATTATTAATTAGGTGATATTTTTTGGTATATTCTAGTTAATTAATATTTTATGAGATATGCTTAATTTTGAAGTTTTAATGCAGAAAAAGATGAAACAAATTATGATTAGGATTTGTTGGTTAGAGCATTGGACCCCATCCATTGATGGCTACAATTTTGATGATGACAAAGCTCCATGTTGATGGCTATACATAACTTTGGCACCGTTGTCGAGGAATTAGAAACTTCTTCGAACATCATAATCAATTAGTCCATCAAGGGGTGGTTATTTATTCTTGAGCATATCTCATCTCTTGGCTTTAGAGTTTAGTGGAAGAAATAGTTTAGATTTTGCAATTCCTTTTCTTTTAATAATAAAAACTAGTTTGTTCTTTATATTATTTTCTATTTTCATTATGGAATAATCCTTTCTTTTGTTCTAGAGAAGAATGGAACGTAACATGGTTTAATTTGAGTCATTTTGATCTCTTACTCTTATATTCAATCGGATTGTTTGAATTATCATGTGTTTAATGCTAAAAATAGATTGATCGTCTATTTCTTAGATTATGGGGTTTAATAACATTTCCGGAAAAATTAATTACATTACTCATTGAAAATTCATCATACGACGAATCTTTTGACTTGTTTGTCATTGTGGTCGGCAAATACACAACACCGTATGCAATTGTAAGGCAATTCTTAATGCATTATTTTGTTGACTAATCAATTATCACCGGGAGGTAGAAGTTGAGGCAAAATAATAGAAGCATGAAGAAGCGGGAGCCACCATGTCATATAATTATCCCAGATTGACAATTCGAGGGGATAAAAGATAAGAAGAATATTTGATGAAGATTAAATTCATGTTAAGGGAAATTTGACTGTAGAACGAGTTTTATCATTTTAACTTCTCTTTTTATTTAAAGTTATTATTTAGATTTAGTTAAGTCAATTATTTTTTTATCTTAATATTATTTTCTTTAATTAATTTAATAAATTCATCTCTCTATGGGAATGATAATTAAATTTATCATTATATTACTTGTTTCGACCGTGTATACTTGCATGTCACTAAAATTATTTGAACAGTGGACCGAAATGTGATGTTATAATTTAGAAATTTATTCGTTGAACTACCACGTACAAACTTTAAAGAAGAGGATTTCATACAATACATACTGAATCATAATAACATAAGAAAGTCCTTAAACTTAAGGAGCTCTTAACATGAGCACTCTGAGCTATTGGAGAGGCAACACCTCCCCAGCAACCAAAAGGGTGATTTTAAAAATACATACATGATCACTCCAAACTACATAAGAGGCACACCCCCACTCTAGTTAAGAGGTTAAACTTGAAGGGAAAAAGATTCATGATCCGATTCTTATACTTAGTTGTAACCTTAAAGTTAGGTATTCTTATTCTTATGATGATATTGGACTTAACCTGCATAACACAAGGGTCATGGTTATGTCACATGAATAATTAATTATCTCACTAGACTTGTTGTAAATGTTGAGAATCTAATATTTAATATTGTTGAATGTTGCATGTTTTATGTTGTTGAATTCTAATAATGATATATTTAGGTCATTAAATTGCATGCATTTCTACTCAAATAAAATTATACTTATGTATAATTTTATTTTCTCGTTCAGATTAGGATCGTCAGTCACGAACTATCCAAGTCCATATAATTATTTGAAATATTGTATTTTCCCTTTTTGGCAGCCCTGGTCGGCTTGAGCCCAGATTCGACCACTGTGCACTTAGTGCAATCGGGGTGAAGGAATTTACTCAATCCAACATGGGGCCGCAATCGGGGTCAATGAATTGACTTAATTCGACACAGCCCTGAAAGATTAAATACTTGCCCCCATGCCAAAAGGGGTGACAGGGCGCAATGGTACAAGACAGCTCATTATGCACTTGTGATACCGAGAGGGTGAGTCAATGGCAAATGTCGGTAACTACAGGCCGTGGGCCATGTAGCGTGTGTGTGCATGCATCGGATTGTAGCTGGTGGGTGGCCACCCCTCCCAGAATAATTGGAGCTCAACATAAGCTCTCTCTACAAAAAGTCTCGAGAAAGGATAATAGGAAATATATTAACTTGTTTCATTTAATTATGCGGTTTAGTGGTTTTATCACTAACACAATTTTGTGACCGCAGGTGAGCAGCTTCAGACTAAGGATTAAGAGTGTGGTTGGTGGTTCTTTTACCAACCTAGGTTTGGTGAATTGATAATAAATTGGACTGCCAATTATTCTCTTGTGTTATAAATGTGGCTATGGGAAATGGTCAGAGACTGTGGGACTTTGTACTCACCTAGTTAATTTATTTTACGTATTGTCACATGCTATCAGAACATGATTTATTTTTAATACTTATAAATTTCTAGACTTATTTGACATATGATGATTCATGTTCTTGAATGTTATTGTCACATCATTTATGTTTTTGAGTAACCCCGATCGGTTAGGGCGGGTCGTTACAGGTGGCATCAAAGCAAACCGGTTCCGTGTTAGATGATGGGCTGGATGGTTCCGTGTTAGATGGTGGGTTGAACCAGGGACGTTGGCAAGGTTGCCAGTCGTGGGCCAAAGAAGGTCATGAGCTGGGGCTCGCAATGGGCCAAGTGTAGGAATTTTAGGGACAAAATTTCCTAAGGTGGGTGGATTGTGAGATCCCTCAACTTAGTCCCACATCTAATACCTACCGGGCAAAGATTCTGTTTATCAGTGGGAATGGACTATAGACCTTTTACTTGAGTTAACCATTTTAAAGAAATTACTTAGGCCTATTACGTTGCACTCTGGACTAGGTCAATACAAATGGTATCAGAGCACGGTTTCCCACAAACTCACACACTTTATGACTCAAGTACCTTGTTGAAAAGTACAATACCTATCTTTTCTTAATATTTTATGTTATTAATTAACAAATTCATTTGCTAATAAACCTAAGTCATAACTGAAAAAGAACATATTAATGAACCATGATGGGAAAATTTTTTGACATTTTAGATGGCAGGCACTCGTAGACAGTCAAACCGATCTACTCAGCCAAATTCGAACACAGAGAATGTATTGGCCCAGAACCTGACGGCCATACAGGGACTGGCGCAGGCTTCAGTCGATACAAATTCTGTGGTTCAAAGTATTCTTCAGCAGTTACCAGGAATGGTAGCAGGGAATGGAGCCTCAAACTCAGCAGTAGGTCCCAGCATCACCCTAGACGGTAGTCAGGGAGTGCCCAAGGGCAGGCAAGGTTAGCAGACCCGTGCGAGCGAGGGGAGCTTCCAAACCCAGTGCCACCGGTAGTCCAACAAGTGTTGCCTCCAGTTGTTGATGATAGTGACTGTTACATTGTGGAAATGTTTAGGAAGAATGGAGCTGAAGTATTTGTTGGAGGGACTGATCCAATAAAGGAAGAGAGCTGGATAGACATTACTGAAACAGCTTTTAGGGCTCTATTTGTGCCCCATCGCCATCAAGTGAGGTTGTCAACATGCATGCTTAAGGATGAAGCATCTTACTAGTGGAAATCTATGGAAAAAATCACATTCCATCGACGTGAGATTTCTTCCATCACGTGGGTGGAATTTTTGCATCCTTCAATGGACAATATTTTCCAAAGTCCATTGTCCAGAAGAAAGCACCGGAGTTCGCCAACCTAGTTCAAGGGGAGGATTCAATCTAGGAATATGCCAAGAAATTCTTACAACTTGAGCGTTTTGCACTTGGGATTCTAGCAACTAATAAGGCTAGAGCTAACAAATTCTTTTGGGGATTGAAGCCAGAATTGAGGGGTAAGAATGCTACAGCGCCAAGGAGTACGATAACCGAAGTGATCGAATCAGCTACTACTCAGGAGATGGTGGTTGAGTATGACTGTACACAGAAGCAAGGAAAGGTTACTTCACAATACAAAAATGCCAACCCTGTTAGTAGCCAAAACATGTTAGCAGGACACTAGCAGCAGAACTATCGAGGGAACATAGAGGGGAACCTTAAAAGGAAGTTTGAGGATATCTCATTGAGGCAATGTCATAATTGCAACAAGATGCATTCAGGGAAATGCAGGGAGCCCCGTAGGTGCTACAACTATGGAAGGACGAGACACATACATAGGGAGTATCGTTAGCCTCCGAAGTAGCAACAGGACCAGCCTGAGAAAAGGAAGGCACTAACTCCTATTCGCTACCCGACACCAGTAAAACCGGTAGAGCAAGGGAAGGCGAACTCTATGTAGTCGAAGTCAAGGACGTTGAGGAGGATGATCACATTGTCCAAGGTAAAATTCTAATCGAAGGAGTCATTGTAGATGTTTTATTTGATTCAGGGTGTACAAATTCATTCATTTCATCTCAAATAGTCGAGAGGTTAGGACTCCAAGCATCCCCATTATCCAAGTCCTATAGAGTCACTACTGCAATGGGAGACGGTGAAGTCACAACGTTGGGGGTGACTAACCTATCCTTCGATATATAAGGGAAACCCTATGTGTGGAACTTTATCATGTATGGGGTAAAAGGGTATGATGTACTATTGGGAATGGACTGGTTGTCTGCACATCAGGCTTTCTGTAATTAAACCAATCCTATAATGACCAGGGCTAACCAGACTAGGTGTTACTTAAAAGGTTACATGATAAATATGAAAGCAAATAAGTCTAGCATTTCTAACTCAAAAGAACTTATGTTTCAAAATGACAATGTATGAAATAATTATCCCACAGTCTTGGACCGTTTCCCATAGCCACATTTATAACACAAGAAAAGTAAAAAGAGAAGTTCGCTTATTATCTGTTCACCACCTGAGTTGGTAGAAGAACCACCCTGTCGTCTCTTAGTCTTTAGTTTCAGCTGTTAACCTGCAGAGGCAATTCCGCGTTAGTGATTAAACACTAAGCCATATAATTAAATAAAACAAGTTCATAAACTCCCCTATCATTATCTATAATAATGGCTACTCTGACCATTCCAACATATCCATTTATTAGCTGATGGCTCAGTCCACCATGTCCATCTATTAGCTGATGGGTCAATCCACCATGTCCATTTATTTGCTGATGGGTCAGTCCATCATGTCCATTACCGGCTGGCGAGTCCAATCCACAATGTCCGTTATCTGCTGGTGAGTCCAATCCACCATGTCCGTAATTGGCTGGTGAGTCCAATCCGCTCATGTCCAATTTATTGGCTGATGGGTTAGTTCATCATGTCCATTACCGGCTGGTGAGTCCAATCCACCAAGTCCGTAATTGGCTGGCAAGCCCAATCCTCCATGTCCTAATTTATTGGCTGATGGGTCAGTCCATCATGTCCATTACCGATTGGCGAGTGCAATCTGCCATGTCCGTTATCGGCTGGTGAGTTCAATCCACCATGTGCCGTAATTGGCTGGCGAGTCCAATCCACCATGTCCATAATTGGCTGATAGGTCAGTCCATCATGTCCATTACAGGCTAGCGAGTCAAATTCGTCATGTCCGTTATCGGCTGGTGAGTCCAATCCACCATGTTCGTAATTGGCTAGTGAGTCCAATACGCCATGTCCAATTTACTGTATTATGGTCGTTAGGTCCACTCAGATATGTCCATTATTAGGTTATGAAGGGCGTAGCCCGTGTGGAACGAGTCATTTCCTTGACTCAGGTTGCACTCGGTGCATGGTGGTC
>JAURVB010003005.1:0-11341 GCA_033002965.1 Piper betle | reverse complement strand
CATAGAAATGAACCTTCGGATACTATGAAAGTTTTATTTTTTTCATCAAGAATGTGTAACGACCGCAAAAACTTAAACGTTCTAGGTAGCTAATTTAAAACTTTCATAATGTCCACAATTACAAATGCAAAATTTTAAAGCTGCTAACATCTAGTGTTGTATCTATTTTTATTAATAAAAAGGGCAAATCAATACTGATTTATGATTAAATTAAAAATAGGAAATTTAATTGATAAAAATTTAGCAAAAATAAAAAAAATCAAATTATTGCGGCTTATCTTTTCATTCAATTAGTATACATATTTAAAGTCAATCAAAATTTATAATTAAGATATTAAACTATTATATATTCTATCTTATTATATATTCAGAGTTTATCTATAACGTATAATTAGTTTAAACGTTAATTCGAAGTCCCTAAAGAGCGTGGAGGTTCCGCCATATGGCTAACCGGACTAGCTTTAAGCTGGCAAGTTATAGCCTATAATCCACTTAGAGTAGCAAAACAAACTATATTCGTCGAAATTTGTAAAATAATATGAATAGAGTATTAGAATGAAAAGATCTATTCGATAATAAAATATTGGTTCTAAGCATTAAATCAAATAGAACTGTTGATGAATAACTAATTGCATATTTTATTAATTCATTCTTTTCTGACTTTTTTTAATGGTGGAACAAAAAAGAAATTTTGAAAATTCCCCCCCCCCCCTCTTTGTAACATACATTTATTAGGAAGTAGTATACAAATAATTTCCGACATCACGTGAAAAATCGTATAAATAAAACTTTTGATAAGCTTTGGAAAAAAAATATTTTGATGAACTATTTTGTTTGGATGGGTCGTGAACCAAAAGCTGCACAGATAGAATTGAAGCAGGGCAAAGGACTAAGTAAGAACTGCAACTTTCATATGCTAAAAGCGAAGCATCTCATTACGTACACATCTCTAACAGTACCGAAAATTAGTAGGCCACTTCCACATGAAAGAACATACTTATTGAGGTGGGTTGGGCCGTGGAACAAGAACATAATTACCAGCTTGCTTTAGACAGGTGCTTATAACGGCAATTTAACAGTCGTTTCATAATCATTTAATTAGCTAGCTAGGAGATTCTATCCTTTAATCGAAGCTTGAATTTTCTAGATTGTTCTACTATATGAAGTATGAACTGCAGAATTGCTTGCTTTAAGAAAAAATCAAGCAATAAAGTAATATTTGTAGCTATACCTTATACGTGTGTAAACGGATGTTATTGTTATACTAAGAACAACCAATTTGAGCTATGATATCATCCACGCATGCGTGACTTTCTATCTTGTATCTTTGTATCTTGGCTACAGACTCTACACATAAGGAAGATAGACTAAATTGTAGCTTAAAAAAAACGTCTTTGGATAATCTTTTATTCTTTGGGCAAGTTGCGGATAATTCTTTTTAATTGTGAAACGCTAGCTATGTCCTTTTGTGAGGAGGCCATTTGATTTATCAAATTAATGGAGTTGGTCATTGTTGTTCTTATTTCAAATGGAAATTCGGACGCTAACCGGGTCTTATGCTGACACAAAAGTTTGGAGTTTCAATCTGGACCCCCCTTACCAACTACCCTTGTGCTTATTTAATAAGATTGAGAAAAGTTTTAAACTTTTGTTTAAAGTAGTAGGGTTTGTGAGCATGGGCAAAGCCAGTTTCTGATTGTTAGGCCTTATGAGTCCCGTGGGCCTTATGAATCCCAAAAATAAATAAATAAAGTTTTCTTATTAGTTTATATACTGTCTGAGGGATAAAATTATTAGGTTTATCCCTCATTATTTCTTTCTTTTCGTATATTAGGTTCACATATTATAATGAAGTTTTAGGAGACTCAAACACCTCACTACATGCTAGGTTCACTTATTATAGTGAAATTTTAGATCAAAAGACTCTAATACCAAAGCTAACTAAATAAGGTAATTTTTTTCATTAATTTATATATAAATTATCAATTACGTTCAAAATGTAATATGAGATATACTCAATAAATATATAAGTTGAACAAGCAGGATACAAAAAGGCCCACAATATTAACATGCTAGACATCTACCCCTTTGAATATTGTAGATTTATATAACGAAAGAGATTCCACAAGTACGTCAATTAAACCCTTTTTTAACGAATAACTAGGGGTGGGCACGGACGTCTGAATGTCCGTGTCCGACCGACGTCTAAAGCATGTCCGACCGAATATGACCGACCAAATTTGACCGAATTAAAATAAACCAAACATGGACATTTTTTGTCCGACCGAACGACCGACCGAATGTCCAATATTTTATATCAATAAAATAATGCCTTGAACATTTTTAATGCTAATATTATATTTTATAAAAATTACAAAACATAATATACAATAAACTTGTGGTTGCAAGTTACACATTTTTTTATTTTCATAAATTCAAAGACAATCTTATGTAATTGTTCTCCTAAAAACCATCACAAATTGTGGTTACAAGTTACTAACCCACTTTCTAAATCCTTCATGTTCCACAATTGAAAATGAATACTCATGTAAGATAATTGCTTCGGCCAACTCTAATCTACTCCTTCCTTGATCAAATTTCCATACTTCTATTTTATTTTCTCCATTTTTTTCACTCTCATCTTGAAAATTTATTACGCAATATCACCACTTATGTTTTTTGTCCTCTTTATTTTGAAATTATAGCATTTTCCTTCAACATGCCTCAATAAATAAGTAGTTCCATAACTTCCTGCTCCCTCAAAATTTTTTTCATAGTAATGACAAATAACAAATATTCCATTCTTCTCATATTTTCTATTAAAATACGCTCATACATCGGATATTATTTTCCTCTTTTTTGATAATGAACCATCCATAAATTCTCCTTCTTTAGCAATCGATTTTTTTTATCTTTTCCATCTCCACTTTGCTCCTTTACATTTAATAAAGAATTTGTATGATCCATCTCTGAAAAAAAATATTAATTTATATTTAGTACCTATTCCGTCCAAGATGCAAGCTTCCTTCGTCAAATAATTACACAAATTTTTATAATTCAAATACTACACAATTTCATGGGTATAATTTTTTTTACATTATATCCTATTATAAATAATTATTAACTTAATAATTATTAACCTTATAAATATTTTCAAAATATAAAATAATTAACATGGCGTTATTAAAATAATCAAGTATTAATCGTGTTGATTGAAACAGTGGTGAAAGCTTATCGGCGGCAAAGCGCGGCGGTCCGGCAGAGGCAGAGGGCGGCGGTCCGGCGGAGGCAGCAGTGCAGAGGCAGGCAATGGAGGTAGGCGGCAGCGGAGTCGAGGCGGAAAGGGGAGGGCGGCGGAGGGCGGGGTAGGGCGACGACAGGAGGAAAGGGGAGGGCAGCGGAGGGCGGCGGAGGTCGGAGGAGGGCCGGGGAGGGCGGCAGAGGTTGGAAGAGGGCAGGGGCGGGCGGTGGAGGTCGGGGGAGGGCAGCGACAGTAGGAAGGGGAGGGCGGTTGGAGGGCGGCGGAGGTCGAGGGAGGGCAGCGACAGTAGGAAGGGGGAGGGCGGCGGAGGGCGGTTGGAGGGCGGCGGAGGTCGAGGGAGGACGGCGGAGGGCAGCGACAGAAGGCCGCGAGGAGGGCGGGGGAGGCGGTGAGGGGGCAGAGGGTCGCAGGAGGGCGATGGAGGTCGGGGGAGGGCGGCGACGAGGGCGCCAGGGAAGGCGGGGAGGGGGCGGCGACAGAGGGCCACGGGGAGGGCGATGGAGGTCGGAGGAGGGCGGCGACAGAGGGCTGCCGGGGAGGGCGAGGGAGGCGGCGTGCAGCGGCGGCGGCGGCAGATTATTGGTAAGTAGGGTTAGGGTTAGTAATTAGAATATAATTTTGGACCGTCCACGGACGTTATCCGGGCCCGACGGATAAGTGGGACATTAATTCGGTCGGACAAGTTTTGTCCGACAAAATTTCGGACAGATGCGGACAATAACTTATCCGACGTCCGTCCAACCGATGCCCACCCCTACGAATAACTACTCGTCCGTAAAGGACAAGTTATAAAGAAAAGAAATAATTGATGACTTTGCACAAAGACAAGTGGCAAACTGTCCCTCTAATAGATAAGGATACGGGCAATAAGTCTAGCTACGTGGAAATGAACAATATTCCTCTTTGCATTATACATCCAACTAAAACCGTGTGGAAACACATTAGACATTGGATCCCGCACTGCAGATGAAAACTCCGTTGATTGACACCTAATAATTTTACCTTTGATACTGGGGTATAGAAAAAATAGAAGAGTGAGCACATGATGAACTTGCATGAACCATAAGTTTCACCAGAGATTGTTTGGTGAAATAGGTTGGCCACAGTAAAAAATTTCAATCACTTATCGACCCATTTCTTCTATTCAATATATTCCCTTGAGAACTGTGACTTTTGCTAGATCATGTTATCTGCCACCATAGAGATGGCAATGTATCAGGATGATGGATCTGTTAGGCCCACTAAAATTGGGCTTGCTCACAAACCCCCTGGCCCATGTGCATATTTAGCTTGAGTTTGTAGATTTTAAAATGGCTGAAATTGTTCACTAATTGGGAGGAAATAAAACTTGAAAATAAAGTATTAGCTTAATTTAGCTAATTAAGTTTAGTTTTCTCGGGAATATGCAGCTTATAAAGTAGCGTTAATGTCGTCGTCTGTTACCAGAAAATATTTTTTGAGGCAGTTTTTGCCAGAAGCCATTGTTAGGAATGTGATCTCATCACAATGTGTGAACACAAGTAGGGGTGTCATATACAGATGAAACGAAGACAGCCCGAATCGATCTTGGTCAGCATATCATTCCACGTCCGATCGACGTGCACATTCAACTTCATCAAATTCATAATCCATGAAGAAGTACATGCTGTTGTAGATCAGCTTGCCGTGGATGATCGCGACTGAAAATTGTGGTTGAACATCGGCTGGAGGCGATGGAGACGATTAAATCCCTCTCAAAGCTCTCTGGCATTCGTCGTCGAATCGCCGATAACAAACAATCCACTGCAGGGAAGGATGAATGGACCATCCACGGGCAGTCCAAATTCATCTTTCGACAACTTTCTTTCTGCCACTTGGTGGCCAACTCCACAAGCCTCTTAGCACTAGTCATAGCTTTCAATTATTTGGTTGAGCAATGGGGGAGTTAGCTCAGGTACTGTACTGATGTCAAATGCTTGGGAGAGTTGTGAGTGTATGTGAAAAGTATAGGGGATGAGTGATCCCTTTATATAGAAAGCTCTTGGTTGGAAACTTCAAGTCTCTTCCTCTTCATGCTACGACTTGGGAGTGGGGACTGGGTTTCTGCAAAACCATGTGCAGGGCAAGCGAGAGGGAGACTTTAAGCTTGTGGGCATGCTCGGACTTGATTCAGAAGCTCAATCTGCCTGTGTGTCGTCTGTAACTTGGTGGAGCCTCTCAGTATATATTGCCAGTCTGTTATATATGAATATGATCTTCTTCTGTGTGTACTGTATACACACAAAACTTAATATAAAGCACACTAAAATATATAATATTTTAACATTTTATAGCAAATCTTATTAACTTATATTTTATCGATCTTGGTTAATGTAACAATGAAAAGCATTAATTTTTAATAAACTCATAATTAAATATTACAATATTGTACATTTTCTCATAATCTGTAGAAGTAATTATTTTCAAACAAAAATATAGTCTTGGTGTATAGGGTAAGCGCAATACAAAATATGTTGTTGCATTTGTAAATGCAGTGTTTATAGACACATGTATGTGATAAGGAAAACTTTGAAAGCCAATGAACGAGGAACAGTACTACAATAACAAATGGAAACCCTAATCACAAGAACACACGAGCAAGGTAATTGAGCAATATTGAATAATACTCGATACTTTTCCTCGTACATTACATGCATATTGAATAATACTTAATTAGCTATAGCTAAATAAAAGATAATGTAAATTTTATCATATTGTTGTTAGGATAAAATAACTTGGCAATTGGCATGCATGCAACACACTAACACTGGCAAGGTACTTGCCTAATTTCTCATCCGTGCATGCGAATTGTGATCATGCATGAGTCTAACCTTTACGTCAAAGCTGTGCACAATACAACTACTTTGTGGATTAAGTGAAAGCTAATAGTATGCAAGTATATTATCTGCAAACTATTTACATTTAGTATAATCATTCGCACTCAGCCAATTACATAAATTTAATAGCTATTATTATACATGAAGTGCATAAAAATCCTCCATCCAACTTCTTATCTTTCTCTAAACAACATATAAAGTTGGGATTTTGGGAGATGGAATTGCCAGGGCAAAAACTAGTTTTTGGACTTAGAACTCAGAATTCTCTCGTGAGTAATGGCAGAGCAAGCATGTGGTGGGCCGAATAACTTAGAACTCATCATCTTGAACCGATTATACATTTTTTTTCGAGCTTTAACAGATTATACATGTGGCTGCTTACTTCACTACTGAAATTTTGCACCCTGAGGTACATACCTGATGATATGTGGAAGTAGATGACCATATATCTACTAATGTTAGTAAATATTTGCAGGAAGTCTGCAGACATCAAGAGAAAAATTAGCAAGTGTACAAGCTTTCTTTCCCAATGCAAATTAAACTTAGGAAAATGCAGGTTGGACCCTGCAATGGCTGACATCTTTGATCAGAACCATCTATTTAGAGAAGAACAACTCGTGAGCTTTAGAATTACTAATTGATCATATAAAATATTGGCGATCGATGAAGTTGGGTCTCGTAGGTTGGAGTGTATATATATGTGTTCATATATGTTAATTACGCCAGGTTGACTCAAAGATACATATTGTGGTTCGCTGTTCATGCACAAAGTGCCAACATTGAGGGTCACACAAATCTCCTATTGCAACATTTCACGGTGGGGTGCAACGTGGGTTGCAAAAATCGGCTGATTTTATTCAGAATCGGCCGATTTAAATTAGATCGAAGGGTTTCTGATTCAAAAAATCAGCTTAATCGGTCTTCATGCAAATCAGTCCATGAATCGACCGATTTGAGCCGATTCATGAATCGTCCCAAATCGGCCTGATTCCAGACGGCAACAATAGATGGGGTGGCGACAGCAAACAGTGAGGGCAACGACTGGGCGACGGGGGGCTGGGTGAGGGAGAGGATCTGGAGGGAAGAGGATGGCTGTGAGGGCGGCGATGGACGACGGGACGGCGGTGGATGACCGGGCCGGCGTGGAAGGGGTTGGCGGTGCAGGGCTGAGCGGGAGGCTCAAGGAGGCGAGGGGAGCAGGGGCGGGGCCAGCGGCAGGAGGCGGCGGCGGCGGGGAGGTGGGGCGCAATGGCGGCGATGGGGGAAGGAGGGTGGCGGGTGTGGGAGAGAATAGGGGAAAGAAATAAAGAAATAGTCGTGACATTCTCGTAATTAAAACTTTACTCGAATCCGACCCGAGTCAAAAATAATAACTAATTCTAAATAATTTAAAAAAATCCAAAAAATTATGAAAAAATATCATAAAAGTATAATACATGACCATAATATCAAAATGACATGTTCTATAACTAATAACCATCCGATTTTGAGTAAGTTGAAATTTTTGTATATGATCGATTTGGATCGATTCAACTAAACCGATTCCTAACCAATTTAGACCGATTCGATCTAATTTAGTGACTCCCTCGAAAACTGATTCAATTCTGATTCCAATTACGATTTTTACAACTATGGGTGCAGCTAATTGACGGACTTAGATTCATTACTTGTTTCATACTATAATTTTTACTCTCGCTTGTAATGAAATATTTACTAATAATAAATACTATAAATATAAATAATATCTATAATATCACCAAATTGAATTTCCAAGTACAAGTATTGGATTGTTATTCCAATTGGGTTACACTCCTTCAAGAAAACATTCTACCGACGTGAAGGAACCGATCGAGAAGGCTTTAATTACTCATCTTCATTGATTCTTCATTGCATTGGCTCGTTATTAAGAGCCCTTCTATGTCGAATTTTGCAGCTTGGCAATGCTTGTAAATGATTAAGAACAAGATTACATGAGTAATGCAGCTGTTATATTCAATATACTGTAAAAATGAGAATTATCATTAAAATTGATATAAAAAATATACACTTAAAATGCCGGTCAAGCTGTGGCGCGCTAAGGACGCTTGATTAAGGGACATCTAGTTGCCCGGCGGTTAGGCGTCCGGTTCAATAATTTCGCTAGCTTGCTGGCCTTCGGCACACAGAGGCAGTTGTAGGAAATATGAATAAAAAATGTATAAAACACGCCTTCACTTCCGAGCCAAAGATGTATCTACGGATTAAATTGCATTAGAAACTATCAAAACTGGTTTAACTTATTTATATAAGAGCCTTATATACATACGAGCTACATTTCGTATAGTTTATATAATTTCAACTTTTATTTTGACTAATTTATTCAGTCCCATAATTTAAAAATTACATAGATAAATAAAACAATAAATAATAAGTATAATTATAAAATTTCAATAATAAGTTTAATATTTTAAACTCTTTCATCTTAATTATCACGTGAAAAGCTTTTCGTTAACTTTTTCATCATACGTGTAGCATCCTGAAAATGAGAGCAACTTTGATTTAGCTAGCTGTTGAATGAACAAAAGTAAATAGCTTTTCAAGTCCAGACGCCCACTTATTTTTGGACCTACATTCACATGACATGCTGCTACAATATGCATGAAGAACAGAACAGCACAGGGAAGAGTGACCATACCAATCACAGTAATCTCCAATATCCATTTTATGTGGCTTTACATTAATTCCAACCCTTAACAAGTTCTAGGTGGCTGTCTTCTAAAATCTCTCAAAAGCTTTTAATTAATCAATTGCTACTCGAAGTATCCCACCAAGTTAAAAGACGCTATCTTCCCTCCCCATTCGTCACATATACCTAGTGTGTCCTTCCATTTGAGCCATTCTCAGAGACCCAAAAACCAACACTAACACTAAGAGAAGGTATTCTACTTGTAAAGGTCATTTTGTAGCATGAGCTCTGCATTGTACACAACAGGAGGAGAAAACTGCAAGGTCCCACATTGGTGCTTCTAGAAGGGAGTAACACAAGTAATTGATGCGATTGTCGCAAGAAGAAATTGGCCAAAGGGTTTCTAGCCAAGGGGTTCAACTAGTTTGATCTGAGCAACTTACCACATGAACTGCTGCTGCAAGCACTGACAATAGAGACATGGCAACTTCTTCCAAAATTCAATCCAGTTATCAACTGCAAATCTATAAACTTTCATTGGTACCTTCAAGACGGCCAAAGTCGACCCATTATCAAGCTACTCTTTCCTCCTTACTTCGAGTTGAAGCATTAATAAAACTATTTAACTGTTAGATAGAAGTGAATTCTGGCATTGTCCTCGAGATGAACCAAGTATTACCTCACTATGTTGAGCCTGGTTTTCTTTCCAAAACATCAATACAACTGTTTTACAGATAAGGACAATGCTTGTTTTAAACAATACTTAAGAATTAGTTAAGAAAGGTTGCAAACAATAAAAGTATAAAACACTAAGGCCTACGTACATAATGGTTTGCCGAATCAATGACAAACAACAAATTGCAATGAGCTAATCAATATGATGAAATGATAGAAATAATAGTTTAGGTTCAGCTCTTTGCTTATTATGCTATATAACGGTATAATTATCTTTTTTCCAGAGATGGTGACATTACTCCATCCACGAAATCCCCAACATTTTCGCCATAAAACCATACCGCTCAGCAGCTTCATCAATCTAGCAAAATAGAACAACATGATCCATAAGTAAAAGACCAAGCATGACAACATTTACACCTTATGGTGAAACTTACCAATTTCTGGGTAGGGCGTCCAGCACCATGTCCAGCTTTGCGCTCAATCCGCCCAACAATAGGATTAGTCTGTGGACTGTCTTCCAAGCTCGTGCAAAGTATATACTGCAAAGTCTATAAAATAAAATTCAAAAAAAAAAAAAAGAGAAAAAAAGAAGGTTAACATAAATGACCTGGACAAAATATGCACTATCTAAAAAACAGTTCAGCAGCATTCACTATGAATGGTAATTGCAAAGAAGTTCAACATGTTTAAAAAACACAGCAGGAGATGCACAGAAAAACCGCTTCCGGCATCGTCTTTAGAGAAGGAAGTGATTTTTCATGTTAATCACATATGCTATATTTGAAGAGAAGGGACCACAATCAATGTGTCAGTTAATATTTATCACAAGAACATGAAAATCAAATGGGATACCAAGATAAACTATACTGCATCTACCTAAACAATCCTTCAATCTTATTTCTAAAAGAACTTGATCCAGACTTACTGCCAAAAATTTTAATGAATGTAGTGGGACAACCCGATCATCATGATCTGCAGTCAACAACATGGTTGCCGGATATTGACAATGCTGACCATCTTGCTCCCAAGGCTTTCTGATATTATGTAGAGGTGAATATCTAAACAAAGGAAAAGATATTGGTTACTGTTTTTCCACAAAATTTAGCAAAAATTTTTAGTGAAGTTAAAAAAAATGCTGAAAAACATTAATCAGATATAATGCTCATAAGGAAATGCAAAGCATAGTCCAGAGCCTATTTGCCAACAATGAAAAGCATTCCACGAGATTGCTTTACTATTCATTTTACGAAATGTAATACAGAAGAGAGAAGAGTTGTAAAACACACGTGAAAGAATCTTTCCAGTTTTTCTTACTTTATAAGCCAGTGGAACTCCTCCTCCTTGTCTGAACAACCATAGTCAGAAGTCCAAGCATGGCCTGAGTTCCAAACAAAAGTTCATCAGAAATGACAATGAAAGCTCAACTATTAACAAAATCGAAGAGTTCTGCAAGCGCAGACCAATTGTGAACTTGTGAAAACGCAGCATATCCATTACTCCCACATGAGCAAGTGCGCAGCCAAAAAGATCAGGACGCTGCACAGAAAAATCTTGGACATATAACTCTTTCATATTTGATGGCTTAAATGAAATTCATTTAAACAGATAAAAAGACATACAAAGATGGATTATAAATTTAAGGGGTAGATTCAATCCCCTTAAATGGTAAGCAATTTTATGCAATGTAATTTAACTACAAGAACCAAAACACATATGACATGCTCTACAAAAAGGGAAACACTGCATGTTGAATATGGTATGACAATAATGCTTTGAACCAACAATAAAACACTACATGACAAAGTGAAGAAAAGTTATAAGATTTAACTTGAGCAGTTACAAATAAAGTTTCACTTCACCTAAATATAACATAAAAATTAA
>JAURVB010003003.1:0-85770 GCA_033002965.1 Piper betle | reverse complement strand
CGACCTAACCGGGGCCTGTAACATGCCGGTTCGGTTCACGAGCGTGGAACCGAATTTGGGGTGTTACATTAGATTCCCTCGAGTTTTGCCTTTTGACACCTTGAATGGTTAGGTCTTTCTTGTGTCAGTTCTCCATTTTAATGGATCTATCAATTAGTATCCCAAAATTTATCAATACAATTTAGTTCACTCTACGAGCCGAATTGGTGAATTACATAAATCCTCCCCAATTTCGCTTGGTTAGCCTTCAGCTCTGCACTTCTTTGGCGTCTAGCAGCGGTCTTTTTCTCGTCGACCTCTCTTTCTCGTGCACCATTTTCCATAAGGAGAAAGGGTATTTGTCACGACGTAACCCAAAGTGCAAACCGATGGATTTAATTATTTATTCAAAAATAATTAATCAAGTTAAAGATCTATAACTACACTCTCATACATATATATTAGATCTTATCTTAAGACGTGTTAGATGTGAGATTATTTTTTATGGGTTATTATAGTAGAGATGTAGCTTAGGAAAGGGTTTGAGGGGATAGTTATCTTTAGGAGTTTGGTATGGACGTTGAGGAGTCAGCGCTATGGCTCATCACGCACCTTCTCCGTTATATGCCTATATTCACTGTATATAGATGAGGGTGAATAATGTGAAATCTCTTCCTCCTTTTATCTCAGCATATGCACGTCTGAATTTCTCCCTCTTTTTAAGTGCTGACGTGGTCGAGTCATACACATGAAAAACGATATATTAAGGTTTATTTTAGTTAATTTTTTATTTAAATTATTTTTAACCCAAACCATGGACAATGAAATCATTTTAAGAAAAAGTACCCTTGAATCATAAATAACATACCAGACACCCTTGAATCGTAAATAACGCATCACCCACCCTTTGTTCATAAATTTCCCCAATTGAAAATAGAGGGTATTTAAAATATTAAATAAAAAAATATCATTATAATGTGAAAATTGTATAACCACTATTAAATCATGAATAGGGTATAATACTATTTAATCGTAAATTTCTCTATATTATTTATTTACATAATTAATGACTTTTCATTTCCCCTCTAAGTAAGTCCCATGGCCTATTAAATATTTATATAAACAATTATTGAAAACTATTTCCATTGATAACTATGAAAAAAAATTATTGAAAATTATTTCAAAAATATTTCCCATATTTTTAATTAAAATGACAATAGTCCATGAATGTTGCTCGAAAAAAAAGACTTTTTGAGCATGTGCTAATAAATCACCACATTTACGTGTGCCTTTCTCAACCGTTTTAAAATTTAAATATTATATTACCTAGTTGTACTAATATATAGTTTTAAAGTGGTACCTTTGTAGCATTTTAATCCGTATTAATCTTTTAATCTAAAATTGTCATAAAATCCAATAATTTAGTTAAAAATAATAGTATTTTAATTCGTGTTTAATAAGATGTTAATGATAAAATATTTTTAATATTTAGTAAAATAATTTTTTTATTTACATAAACTCAATTAGACCTGGTTAAGTTAAATGTACCATAAATTAAGTACTATTATTATTTTTCTGAGAGAAACCTAACTCGATGAACTTGATGCTTTAATTATTAATACGATGGAGTCCATGCGAGACCAAGCCATACACTACCAATGGCCCCACCCGGGAGCCGATGTGGCACACACCACCCAATTCGGGCATCCAATAAGGCCACCCCACATCGTGCCCAAAGGCGGGCCCGCTGAAATGGCAGTTAACTCAGATCCGAGAGGGCCCCACCCTGTTACCTCCGGGCGTACCCATCTCCCCTCGACAAACGTGGCTAGAAGTGTCAACTTTGACTCTTTGACCAATCTCTCCAAACGGGCAGCGGGCAGCGGTTAGCGGGCAGACCACCTCGGTCAGGCCCACGATTCTCCCCCCCCAACCCCTTCACGCGTCCTGTTTTTGACGAAATCCCCCAAAAAAATTTAAAAAAAATTAAAATAAAACACAAAAATAAATGCTCAGATATTGCGAAGAGTTCCCCCCAAAGCTCGCCGATTTGGTCGCCGTGAACATCGCTCTCCGCCCTTGTTCCTCCTCGACCGACGGCGGCGGCGACGATGGCGGCTGCGGCCGCGAACGGAGGAGGTGAGCTAGGGTTTGGGATGGAGGAGTAGGAGGAGGTGGGAGCGATGGGGGGCTGGGTGGTGTGGTTGCTCGTGCTGCGGCTCTTGGTTGGCGTCGGAGCGAATGTGGAGGGTAGCGTCTTCTTTCTCCTTCGAATTTGCTGGTTCTGGTTTGAGATGATTGTCCCTTTTGTTGGATCCGTTTGGGTGTGAGGAGCTCGAACTGTTTTTTTTAAATAAAATAAAATAAAATAAAATGATGATTTCTTCTGTTTGTGTGATTATTGTATGATTGTGTTGTAGCTGATGTTTCTGGAATTCTTGTGGGCGATTATGTGTAGTTTGTGATGACCTTAGGATGATGGTTCAGCTTGATTGTTGTTGATTCAAGCTTGTTTTGGGTGTGGTGATTTTGGATTAGATTGGGTATTTGATCTTTGAGTGGGTCAGGTTGGTAGTTGACCTAGTTCAGTCTTGACTGTTCTTGAGAGTAGGGCACTTTGGGTGACTTCAGAACAGCCTTGTGATCCTTTTTTTTCTCAGTATATTGTCGATAACGATAAGATGCTCCCCGTCGATGTTGATTTGGGAATGTAACAGTGGTCATAATTGGAGATAGTTGGGAGGTCATGTACCATACGATTGTGGATATTTCATGCCGTCTAGGCACATTATTGCTTCTTTAAGAATACGTGTCAGTTAATGTCGAAGAAGTACACGCATAAAACGTTTTTTGTCCTTCTAGTTAGGAGAGTGAAGAATCAATACTGGGTTACTGTTACTGCTTGTCAGAAGTTAATGTTGATTGGCTGATGGTAATAGAAGCTGAGGCATAATGGGTTTCCTGCATGCATTCGTATACAAACTGTTGATTTTCACGCTTCCTGTAGCTTGTGAGATGACCTGTGATTTTCTATCTGTTCTTGCAGGTGATGCTTTAAATGCTCTGAAATTGAATCTGAGGGATCCTAACAATGTCTTGCAGAGTTGGGACCCGACCCTTGTTAATCCATGCACTTGGTTTCATGTTACATGCAACAATGACAACAGTGTTATAAGAGTGTAAGTCTATCAAGTTTGTGATGCTAGAAGGGCAATATGTTCTTGTGAAAGAAGAGAGACCAGCGGGATAGCTTTGTGATACTAATTTTTTTGGCTTGATTTCTGTCTCCAGAGATCTTGGAAATGCTGATTTATCAGGTGCACTGGTTCCTGATCTTGGTCAGCTCAAAAACTTACAGTACTTGTGAGTAATATTTTGTGTAGTCGTGCATGTCCATGTTCATCAATGTTTGGTCCTGAACCTTGCAGAACCACACATTTTTCTGTTTGCCTATTATAGTAGTTATAACAATACTATTGAATGATGGCAATTTGGCAGGGAGCTTTACAGTAACCAGTATAAGTGGAACTATTCCCAGTGACCTTGGGAATTTGACAGACCTAGTCAGCTTGGATTTGTATTTAAACAATTTTCAGGGTCCAATACCTGACTCTTTGGGCAGGCTGACAAAGCTTCGTTTTCTGTATGTTTTACTTTTCTCTTATCGTATTCTGTTGTATTGAGGGGTAAAAAGCTATAATGTCTTTTCATGATGGCACAGACTTCTCTTTTCTGTACAAAATGCTCCATTAGTTCATACTGATTATACAAGAGGATACAATATTTGTCATAATAGGTACTCAATGCTCCTAGGTTCAGGAGAGTAACCAAATAGTTGTTTTCAGTGGTGTACTTATGCAGGATCGTTTTTAGATCTCAAGCCTATTCAACCCATGGTTTTACTTATTCCTAGATATCTTGGAGAAATCTCTGTCTTGGGTGAGGGGATGAGGCTGGTATTTCCTTTTTATAACATGAGATTTTTTTGATGAGAATGATATTTTTTATGTAATTTCTTTGCAGTACATGCTGCACTTCTGGGTTCATTTTTCATGCAAACTTGCATTTCTGTCATGTATTACATAACTAAAAAAATGTACACCGAGGACCTAATTTTGGAGAAAAGGAATAGAAAGATAAAGAAAGGGAATCTAAAATCAAAAATATATCGTATTATTTTTGTTCTGAAGTCTTATGATGAGCATCTCATAAATCAGAAGTCCTATCTTTCCAAGATTTTGCATAAATATTTTCTTTCGGATTGTCCTTGATATAAATCTTCCGTATGGAGCATGTTAAGTTGCAAAAATATCTATAAGCATTTGCTTGCTTCATGTATTTCTTCTATTGAAATATACATAAGAGTTTAACCTTATCTGTTGTTTTGTGTAAGGATAGTCGGCTTAACAACAACAGCCTCTCAGGTCAGTATCCCCTATTCGTTGACAAATGTCGACGGCACTGCAAGTCCTGTAAGTTGGTTCTTTTATTGCTTTAAAGTTCTAAGCATTCAGTAGCCAGGTAACTTCTAGAAGGTGTATATGCATGATGTTTAATGGTATCTAATGGATAAATGTAGGGATCTGTCCAATAACGTTCTTCGAGGTCCAGTGCCTTCCGATGGCTCTTTTTCATCATTTACTCCTATAAGGTTTGTAATCAGTGTCTGCTAATTGTGGAAGGTAATTTATGGTTTCTAATTATATACTGCTGATTTTATTTTTCATTTGCAGTTTTGCCAATAACAGTGGACTTTGTGGCCCTGTCACTGGACGTCCTTGTCCCAACGAACCACCATTCTCTCCTCCACCCCCGTTTGTTGCACCGCCAAATCAACAAAGTATAGGTTATCAACTTTGGCAGTGAACATTTTTGTCGGGTATATACTTTTCTGGAGATCACAGTGTTCATAAAATTGGTTATCAAACGATATGTCAGGAAGCATTGCTTCAAGTACTGGAGCCATTGCTGGAGTTGTAGCGGCTGGTGCAGCTTTACTCTTTGCTGCTCCTGCAATTGCTTTTGTTTGGTGGCGCCGCCGAAAGCCTCAAGAGCTTTTCTCTGATGTTCCTGGGTTCGTAAAATTTCTATTTCTTTGTTATCAACAACGGAAGGATTTACATAGGATATGTAAGCAGATGCCTTTAACCAATTGCAGCTGAAGAAGACCCAGAAGTTCACCTTGGACAGCTCAAGAGATTCTCATTACGGGAGCTTCAAGTTGCTACAGATGGTTTTAGCAATAAAAATATCCTTGGTAGAGGTGGATTTGGTAAGGTTTATAAGGGGCGACTTGCAGATGGGTCACTGGTGGCAGTAAAACGATTAAAGGAAGAGCGGACACCAGGTGGAGAGCTGCAATTTCAAACAGAAGTAGAAATGATTAGCATGGCCGTGCACAGAAACCTACTCCGACTTCGTGGATTTTGCATGACACCCACGGAACGCTTGCTTGTTTACCCGTATATGGTTAATGGAAGTGTTGCTTCCTGCCTAAGAGGTAGTGCTTATCTTATTTCAATTCGACTTTTAACTTTTTTAGATGTATATACTACTATCGAATTTCAATCTGATTTGTCAGCATTTAATGTCAATGGGGCTTTTCCAATGAATATTTTCTGTCTTTTTCAGAGCGTCCTGAAATCACTCCACCTCTGGATTGGCCTAGACGGCAGCGGATTGCACTTGGATCTGCAAGAGGTCTTGCTTATTTGCATGATCACTGTGATCCCAAAATTATCCACCGTGATGTTAAAGCTGCAAATATATTACTGGATGAAGAATTCGAGGCAGTTGTTGGGGATTTTGGCCTGGCCAAGCTTATGGACTATAAAGACACCCATGTGACTACAGCTGTTCGCGGCACCATTGGCCATATTCCTCCCGAGTATCTCTCAACAGGAAAGTCTTCTGAAAAGACTGATGTGTTTGGATATGGGATCATGCTACTGGAACTTATTACAAAACAAAGAGCATTTGACCTTGCTCGACTTGCCAGTGATGACGATGTCATGCTACTTGATTGGGTATATGATCTCTCTTTCTGATAAAACTTGCATTTAGTGGACTCATGTTTGTACTTGAGTGAAATAATTGACCACACCTATTACCAAAAGCTTTCTGAACAACTTGCTTAGGAGCTCATCAGTTTTAAACTTGCAAAATGTGGCATCTCGGTTTTACATGTCTTTCACGCTCTGTTGGTCCGAGTGCAATAGTTTACGTACTTGCACCACTAGTAGTGTATCATACCACTTTGTGCTTGTCTACTTTTCTGAAAGAAAAACTACAACTACGTATTCACGGAGGAAAAGGGGTGAATTGCACTGATGCCGAGTTGGGCTAGGTTATATTTGTGTCAGATACTTTAGAGTTGTGTGACTTTACCATAGAGGATCATAATCCTACAAAATGGGGAGGGGGGTGGAGGGTGTTTTGGCCTGCTCTAATATCTCATCTGCCCTAGATATTATCATGATGCATTTTTAATGTTGGGGAATTGAGATTGCACAGTGTTGCTTTAATTTGGGCTAGGTGGAGTTATCTCCTGCTATCTGTTCGGATTCGTAATCATTATCATGTGATATTTGATTTGTATTTCTCCTTACTGACATGGATTGAACTATTGTTTGCAGGTTAAGGGCCTTCTTAAAGAGAAGAAGCTCAACATGTTGGTCGATCCAGATTTGAAAGACAACTACGTGGAACATGAGGTGGAGCAGCTCATCCAGGTAGCACTTCTTTGTACCCAGGGTTCTCCAATGGAAAGACCAAAAATGTCAGAGGTGGTTAGAATGCTTGAGGGTGATGGATTGGCAGAAAGGTGGGAAGAATGGCAGGGAGTGGAGGTCAGCCGGATAGAAACTGACCATATTCCGACCCGACCCTCCGAATGGATTTTAGATTCAACGTATGCTCTTCAACCTGACGTGTTGTCTGGCCCTAGATGACCTTACATAAAATGCTCAGCTAAGTAGCATATTTCGTACATTTTCCTCCTTTTCAATCCTGTTTTCTTGTTTGCATTTTGTTTTGCAACTTTTGTATTTATAGGCCCAATTCTGTAATCGAAATGGAATTTCAAGGTTGTATATAGAAATTTGGGGTCTTGCATTTGTCCATGAATTATTGGCTACGATTGTGTCGCAAATACGTATTATTTAATTGTGGCACTGGCGACGCCCACCTTATCTTTGTAAGAACTTTGTATTAATCGTCGATAAAGCTTAATTGAGGAAATAAGAAGTCATTAAAAACTACTCGTGTAGGGTTGGCTGCAGAAAATGCAGGCTACTGATACCGCATTTCCAATTGATAAACTCACCCGCCTTAGAAGTTGTTATTGCCCTTAGTTTTAGACGCGACATTTGGTTTCTCGACCTCAATATTTTTTGAGAGTTTTACACTGGACTATATTTTTATTGGATCGTCAATCTATCTAGTACCTATATGCCGTCTCTTCTGGATCTGGCCATGGCAAACAAAGACCTAACATGCTTGTTATGGTTTTCTTGATTACTGCAAAAGTTGAATTGCTAAGGTTATCGTTTCAACAATTCTCTGGAAAGACTGGTACACAGTTGTCCGTGCGTATGAACTTGTCCCACGTCTTATATGAATGACAATATACGATGCTGACAACTTCTACAAAATGGGTCATCGGCCCTCTGCCGAAGCTATACCATTTCTCGAGCCTTTTGGCTAAGATCAAATGCAGTACCTGTTTTTATCAGTTTAATATATGATACATGGCCCATTGGGTCACTTAATATTTAAATAATTTTTTGTGGGGAAAGGCCCACCATTGTTAACTTGAGCTCAAGTGTTGCCCTAGTGTTGCACTAAAGGTTGGGCCTGGGGCGCCCTCCCAAGTCATAGTTAAGAATTATATACCTGTAGAATTCTGATTTCTGGAGGTGAGGATGGATTGCATTAGCTCCCTGCTGGACGAGACGATATAATGCATGAGCCCAGATTCGCTTAGACATTATTATCTTGTTTCTGCACAAATTAGATCAACCTATGCTACTATTTTAGGCAAGGCATTATACGCACAAGCCTATATTTTCAATTTTTAATGTTTTGCAATTTGAAGAATCAAATTCTATATGGAGACTCTCATATTATAATCCCAATTGAAAAGGAGATACTTCATAATAAATCCTAAATGGAAACTCCCTCAAGTCGTATCCTTAAAATTCTTAACGTTTTTGCAATTTCGATTTGTCAGTTTCCTCCTATCCAGCGAGTGTGCTATCTACTAATAGAGTAACAAAGTCCGGACGTGCACGTTTGAGTTGCACAGACAATTTGAAGAATCAGTTAGACACTCGCTTGTAATTAGGCTTTTGAAACAATTTGGAGTATATATGTGTGGACTCTCTATATTAAGATATTAAATTTTCAATATATATCCATCTTGAGCTAATCTGGACACAAACCAACAAGAAGGAGAACATACATATTGAGTTCTCTTTTCTGTCATCACATATACATAATAACAACATTGCCTCTTATCCTCTTCTCTGGCTCCCATGCATGGCCTCAAATGCCTCCTCCTACTATAAATTCATGCACCTATTCTGCACAAGCTTCATATCACTTCAAGCCTTTCCTCCTCTCGCTCCTCATCAATCAATAAACACTAGCTAGCCATGGCCGTCGGTCGATCTGAGAATGAGTCGACGGCATCACCGGCGGTGAAGGTGCTGGAGAGCCACCGAGTGTCGCCGCCACCTTCCTCCGTTCCCGACACCGTCCTTCCCCTCACCTTCTACGACGTCCTATGGCTCTTCATGGGTCCTGTCGAGCGTCTCTTCTTCTACCACTCTACCAACATTGCCACCCTCCATGATTTCCTCGGCAACCACCTCCCCGCCCTCCGACACTCCCTCTCCCTCACCCTCCAATCCTACTTCTCCCTCGCCGGACACCTCGTCCCATCCCCGGAGACGGGCGAGCTCGTCATAGCCTATGCCGACGGTGACTCCGTCTCGTTCGTCGTCGCCGAATCCGACGCCGACTTCGCAGCCCTCATTTCCGATAGCTCAAAGGATGTGAGGATGATGGACCCTCTCGTTCCTGCCCTCCCTTCCGCCGACGAGATGGGCCGGTCTCCAATATGTGCGGTGCAGGTGACCATCTTCCCCGGCGCCGGCTTCTGCCTCGGGGTGTCCATCCACCATGCGGCGGCCGACGGCAACAGCTCCACCCGCTTCCTCAAAGCCTGGGCAGCCATGCACAGGTCCGTAGCCGATCCGTCGGAGTTGCCGGCGGCGCCCGTCTACGACCGGGGAGTGCTGGGAGAGCTCGACGAGCACAAGATGGGGTTCTTACAAGACCTGCAACGAGTCGGGCCCGAGTTGGAAGCTAGTCTCGCCGAGTTGGTGCCCAAAATGATCCAACTCGGTCCGCTTGTTCGAGCGACGTTTGTACTAACTCGGTCCCAGATCGAAAAGCTACGAGTTCGGATTGCATCAGTCACGGGTGTTCGTCCGTCCACATTTGTGGCGGCATGTTCGCATGTATGGGTGTGCTTGACCAAGGCTCGTGGCGACCATTATCGAACTGTTTACATGAGCTTTGCTGGGGATTGTCGGAGGCGGCTAGAGCCGCCGATGCCGGGCGCCTACTTCGGCAACTGCATAGGAGGAGTGTACTGTGAGGCCAGCGGGGCAGAGCTTGTAGACGAGACGAAGGGGATCATTGCCGCATCAAAGGCGATTGGGTCGGGAATCGAAGGCCTAGAGAGTCGGCCGGTGGTTGGGCTGAGGGAGATGGTGCACAAGTTTGTTAAACTTGTTAACGAACGGGTGCTGTCAATTGCGGGGTCCCCGCGGTTGGGGGTTTACGAGATTGATTTTGGATGGGGCGTGGCCAAGAAAGTGGAAGTGAAGTCCATCGAAGGCAACGGAGCGATGTCATTGGCAGAGAGCAGAGATGGAGAGGGTGGGATTGAGATTGGTATCGTCGGACCAAAATCAGAAATAGAAAACTTTGGCATCTTCTTTAAGGAACATCTTTGAACAAATCAAGGCTACCTCCAAACCCTGGTTCTTTGTCTTCGGATTGATCATTTATTTTTGAAGTTTGGGTTGAATTTTTTTTTAAAGAATGGTATTGTAAGGGTACTACATTAATGGCTTGGAATATGTTTGGATCATTACGGTTGACTTTTATACAGGCACTATTTTGTTGTTGTATTTGAAATTTATTAATATGATCGCAAGTATTTGTTATATTGAATGTAAGTTAAAAATTTAAAATTTGGAGTCGACTCGACATGTCATAGAGTAGAGTCTAACTTAATGTTTTTTACTTAATTTTTTTAATTATGTAAATAAATAGTTGTAAGAAATTAATATATATTCTCTTTTGACACTTGAAAATTTGAAAATGATAAATATATGATTTATATTACTTAAAAATATTGATTTAACTAATTTATAAGAAAGATAATATGATTTAATAAATTTTATGACTTGATTCAGGAATTAATTGTAAAATAAATCATTATGGAGTCAGTTAAAGAATATTGACATTTTGACCCTTCCCCTGATATGGAAATATCCATTCTTTTAGGCTTTTTTAATAATTTATGACAAAAATATTGATCTTTCATTCATTAATGAAATGACCTAATATTTGCGTATTTTATGGTGATAAGATGCAATTATGACTTCCACCAAATGATTTCCTTTGACATTTATTTTTACAAAATTTCTCACAAAAAGTACAAGAAAAAGTTGATTTGTATTTCTGAAAAATTTTATATCTCATATCTATATCATAGTTTAAAATTTTAAAACCGTTTAACTCGAAATGTCATGGAGTGGAGTTGACAAACTGACTAGATATCATTTATATTAAATTTTTTATTATATAAATAAAAGTTATATGAAATTAGGATATACTATTATTTTGACGATTAAAATTGATAAATATATGATTTATATTACTTAAAATTATTAACCCACTTAACAAAGTTCAAATTAACTCGGGCATGTTACATAATGATTCTCAAAATTTACATAGAAGCAAATTTCAAATACTGAATTTTTCTAAAAGTAGGTATGTACGTAGTTAGATTTTGGTATAAAATTAATAGGTACATTGCCAACATTAACAAGGATATTTATGGTATATATTTTAAATTTTATATAGTCAATGTTTAAATGAACAACACCTTTAATTTAAACTTTTTTAGTAGGTCTCATATAAATAAGATTTACATGAATGAAGAATAAGGTGGTTAAGTAGATGGTTGACAATTTTCTATTTTTTATTTTTTACATCTGTGAGACTCTAGGTCAGGCCAAATTTTTATTTGATTATTTACCTAATTGAGTAAAATTGATAAAAAAAAGGCTTAGACCAGGCAAAATAATTAATAGGAATTTATTTTAGATTATAATTTGTTATTATTCAGGGAATAAAATATTTAATTATGTATTTATAGAATTTTTAGTGTTTTCGATAGAAATTATCAGAATACTCTTATTTATTAGAGACCCAAGTATATAAATATGGAGAGAGGTCGACCCCTCTCTCTCTAAACTTTTCTGACGTTGACGCTTCTAGGGGAAGGAGAAGGGACAACTAGCGTTTGGTAATTCCACCGTTTTTCCTTGTTTTCTTCGTCATAAATTATCATAGTTTAATTGATTTGTGTAAAGTATATGCATACAACATATTTTAATCTATTATACACAATTTATTTATTGATTTATGAGGTGAGTAATTGTGTAGATTGTATAAGTTGATTATGGAATTGTGTGGTTCTCATATATTGAACTCATTAAGCATGTTTGTTGCATAAAATTAAGGAATTATGCATGTACACTCTTGTTTAGATTAAAATTATGGAATGTTTCTGTTTTCCTTGTAATTTATGGTGGATTAATGATGATAAGTAGATATATAATGATTTTATGGAGTTCTTCATGTTTATAATTAAAATTAATATGATAGTTAATTTATGTAGTAAGTATACAAGGATATCTTGTTAAATTGTGTTTTAATGACAAAATTAAATATAATGGTTAACTGCATGAAAACTTAACATGGGTAGGTGTTAAAAGGTATAATTAACTTTTTAGAATGTTCAGAAATTGATTGCATGAATTAACTTAATTAAGAATAAAATTGTTCGCAGCAAGATCGTGTGCTATAACCTAGCGTCACAGCACTTCGTATTGGTGTTGTGTTGGAATTAAGCCAACGCCATGTTGTCAAAAACCAGAAGTTTCGGTGTCATGGCATTGGTGTTTGTACGTGTGTTTTAGTTAGGTCAGCGTCACGACGCTATAAGCGGGGAGTTAAGCGTTGTGACGTTTTAATTATTTTGTGAAACATGTGATTTAAGTGAACGCCTCGGTGCTAACAGCTAGGAGTTTCAACGTCGTGGCACTCGTGTCGTGAATGAAGGTAAACAGTGCTAGCACCACGGCACTTTGAGCCAAAGCCACAGTACTAACCTAGAAATCCTAATTAAAATTTTACATTGCTAAATGATTTTAATATTTAAAGTAACCAAATGTGATTAAATATTGCGGTGCATTTGATGATGTGTTATTGATATAAATGAGTTGTGTTTGAGTGTGAACCATCTCGTGTATTCCATATTATATGGGTTGTAAATATCCATGCCCTAATTTATATTTTTGGGGTTTAGGGAACACTTGTTAGCTTTTAAGTTGAGTAAATCTCAAAAGGCTGGTGGAGCTATATATAACGTGTATGATAAGTAGTTAATACATTATATGATTAAGCCACCTATAGAACCATCCCAAACAACCAACCCACTAACCAAATCACTTATTTACTCAAAGTATATTTAAAATTATAAATAAATCTTATTATTGACTATTAATATAAATTATAAAAAATAATTTTATAATAATAAAAGAACAAAAATTAATTTTAATTAACATGAGTTTAATAACAGAAAATCTTTACTACATCATTTTCGTTGTTTATCATGGCTTAATTACCTAAAATTGTAAGGTTAACAAATTGTGTATGCTATAACTTGTATAAGAGATAGACCATTAAAAACACAGATAAGATGTCAAAGATTTACGATTTATTATCGGGATAAAAATACATATATATAATTTTTAAAAAAATTCTATGCTAAGAACGTCTAAAAAATTTAATAGGAACAAATTTTTAAAATTTCATGAAAAAGAATTAAGCTTTTTTTAAAATTATACGGAAAAGAATTAAGTTTTTTTAAAAATTGTACGGAAAAGAATTAAGTTTTTAAAATTATCATTAAATTAAGAATAATAGCTTGTTTTTGCCGAGAATTAGGAGGCCCACGGGCGAGAGCTGTTAAAAAGATAGAGGTTGGATTCGAACCGGACCGCAGGGCGCAACTGGGCCAAGGTCGGCGCCTGCACGAAAATCCTTTCCACTACCAACAGCGGGAGGTGGTCGCTGGCTCGCTGCTTTGTGAAACCTGCTTCACGCCCCTCCGCATAATAAACCGGCTGGTTGGAATGGGCGAGCAACAATTCGCACACTTAACCCAACCAATCAAAGACAGCCCCCGCTCGGGTCACAGGCCAGCTCGGCGATTGCAATTGGCAAGCCAGAAACTTATATACTGGTTGTTTGTATTGCGTGATGGCAATGTGGCATATGTAAACAGGTATGTGCAGCGGTAGCGCCAATCAAAGCCTATGGATTCTACCATGTTTGCTATCTATTTGCTGCATTTGAAGATTATGTATGTACGTCCTCATTAATACAAATGTATGCCACTTCTCAATCAAATGTACCACTGTAGATAAACTCCTCCTCCATCTCTTTTCACCATGGTCCATGGAGAACTCTGTCGAGGAACAGCTTTCTTGCATGGATGCTTTCGGTTTGAGATTGAATTTTGTTAATTCTAAGAAGTAAATTTGTCTTCCTTTCTTCATTCAATAACATAATCTTTTATATACCTTATGTTTTTTTCTTATTAGTTGAAGCGAAGAGAAGGGCCAGATGTGGATGGGATGAAATTGATTCAGCAAAATTGAGTGGGTATGAACCAAGCTATATGATTTAAATGTATTTGGATGTTTTCTTTAAGAATTATCTAATACATACATGAATGAATGACAAAACTAAACAGGCCTAATTAAAACAATTGCTTAATATCATATAACCAAACATCTTGTGAATCCGCAAATATTTTTTTACAAAATGGCCAAGTTATAGTGACAGATCAATGCCCAATTAAACAGTCCATAGTAAGCGGAAAAGTATTCAACTAGTATTACTGAAGTCAAAAATTATTTGCAGTTCACAAATCATATCTCAAAATTTGGAACTAACTTGACTGGCCGAAAGGGAACGGGGTGGCGGAGCAGGGCAGGGGGGGGGGTGCGCTGCGATGGTGGCGGGGGTGAAGAAGTGGGGTATGTCGGGGGCAGTGAATGGGGGAAAGAAGTATAATGGTGACATTCTCGTAATTAAAAGTTGACTTAATTTTAACTAGAGTCAAAAATAATAATTAATTTTAAATAATTCAAAAAAAATAAAAAAATATCATAAAATATAATACACACGATAATATCAAAATCACATCAATACCTAACTTTTATATATTTATGTTATGAGTTATCAAATTATTATATATGACTGATTTAGACAGATTCAATTAAACCAATCATTGACTGATTTAGACCGATTCAATGACTCCCTCGAAAACCAATTCTTATTTCTTTTTCTATAAACTCCGACGTCTTTAAGAAAAGAATGACTCAATGTAAATAAGACTTCTGACCAGAGTCAGGTAAACACCGGATCGGACCTGTGGATCAGATTGGACGCCTTTCTCAATACTATTCTCCACAAATTTTTTAAATGGAAAATGTATCTCTGATATGTTTCATACAGATCAGAGAGTTAGATATGCTCATACAAAAGTATTCGGTAAGGCAAGTAGCAAAAATTGTTGATTTCCAAGGTTCTGGTTGACTAGACCTTTTGTGGGTCAATGCAAATATTTGCTTCAATTTTGGTCATTCACTTAACCTAACACAGTCAATGCAAATAGTTTCACACTTCTATAAGCATTTTTCCCCCCAAAGCAATAGTTTTATAAGCATTACTTTGCTTCGTTAGAACTTAGAACTTAGACTTCGATCATTTGAAAAGAATTTCTTTCTTCGTTTGGGCACAATAAACATGATAAATGCATAACATGGCATTTACAAGCTTTCCAACACCAACCGGCCCCCTTCCTTTACTAGTCTCTGGTAGATACGTAATAAATAACATTGAGATTCGCGTGACGCGTCTAAACTTACTTCACTGGTTACTAGATGAAACATACATGATCCCACCATGTCCTACCACATGCCCACAGTAGTAGAGTACTCCCTAAATCAATGCAGCCCGTTGAAAAAAAATCAAAGCATACAGGAACTCACCTTTGAAATCATTGGTTTCCATGGAAGGTAAGATGGAACCTTGCCATGTAAACTAGATCCACATTTACTAAGATGTTCAGTCTCTGAATGTCAGCAGAGGAACAGTAAATGCTCCATAGATCTCAAGACGTGAGAGCACAAACATGATTATATATATATATATATATATATATATTATTATGTGCTGCAAGTTTTTGTAGCGCACCATACGCTGCTGCTGAATGAGAGCCGTTGGATCAAAATCCACCGGCTCTCATTCATCCTCTTATTTTTTCAAATTTGTAGACCCAATTACCCGCCCGACCCGCCTGACCCGCCCGAATCGGACTGCTCGCCTGCGACCGCGCCACCGCCTACCGCCTCCGCCGCGGCCTCGCCACTGTCGCCGCGACCTCACCCCCTGCCAACAGCCCTGCCCTCCACCCCCTCCCCCCGCTCGGCCACCGCCCGCCGTCGTGGTCCCGCTCCTCAGCCGGCAACCCCCCGACAGTGGAGGAGGGGGGTGGCGGGGGCGCGCAGCCAGGGACGAGCGGGGGGCGGAGGGGGCACGGATTTGGTAGTGGCGGAGGGGGGGGGTGGTGGTTGCCGGCTGGGGGCAGGACCACGACGGCGGGCGATGGCCGGGCTGGGGGGAGGGTGGTGGAGGGCGGGGCCGCCAGTAGGGGGCGAGGCCGCGGTGGCAGGGGCGAGGCCGCAGAGGCAGGCAGGAGGCAGTGGCGCAGTCGCGGGCGGGCGGTCCAATTCAGGCGGGTCAGGCGGGTAATCGGGTCTGCAAATCTAAAAAAATAAGAGGATGAATGAGAGCCGCTAGATTTTGATCCAATGACTCTCATTCAGCAGAGTATGGTGCGCTGCAAAAACTTGCAGTGCACCATAGCACTCCTATGTGTATATATATATATATATATATATATATTAGCTGAATGAACATAGTCCAATATGTTAGAGAAGCCCAAACTTCAACTTCCAAGCTTATGCTCCATATGATTTATAATATAACACAAGCAGCAACTTATCAAGCGTTGCTTTTTTAAAAAAAACAGTGATTGACATTTCTTTTTAAAAAAGAATCTATAAAAAAAATTTTGATGGTTAGAGACCGAATGAAAATTTTTGAGGCAAGTGAATGATGTTAATCAATGGAATGTTAGCTAGCAGTTTAGAAAAATCACCTCTATATAATTACTTATAAAATTGTTTGACTAAATTCTAATCCCCTTGAATCAACAGTACTACGTGCAGGGAGCTTCCTATGGCCTCTGTCCTTGGCCAGGCTCCACATCCTTTCTACATCACCCCATTCACCTGCCTCAGCGTAAATATTTGCCTGTAGAGCAAACATACCAGAGAATTTAGGATTAATTTCATGAAGTTTATTCCCAATGATATCCCCCATCTCAGCAGCTTTATGAATTCTACATGCTGCAAGCAATGAACACAAAGCACTGGCACATTGTTCATCAGGCAAGCACATTGCAACTTTATGAGCTTCTTCCAAAAAGCCTGCTCGACCTAGCATATCCACCATGCAAGAGTAATGTTCCTCTCTCATTAAATTTGCATGACTATGCTTCATAAACTCGAAGATGTGTTGACCTTGTTTGATTAGACCTGCATGGCTACAAGCTGATAGAATAGAAGTAAAAGTTATGCCATCAGGCTCAACATGTGCATTTAGCATTTGACGGAATAGATCAAGTGCCACCAGGCATTGCCCATTCATTCCATGTGCATCAATAATTGCATTCCAAGAGCTTAGTGCTTTTTCTCTCATACCATCAAACAATTTTCTGGAAGTATCAAATCTTCCACACTTCGCATAAGTTGTTATCAGGGAATTGATCATGGTAAAATCTTCTTCCAAGCCAGACCTCTTCAGGTAGCCATGAGCTTCTCTGGTATGATTTAGACATCCAAGTTGCCAAAAGGCTTGAAGTAAGCTCAGAAGTATCACTGAATCTGGAGCAAATCCTTCTTCTTTCATTTCAAGATACAACGCTATGGATTTTTTTGGACACCCTTGATTTGCATAACCCATGATCATAGAAGTCCAAGATACCATATCTTTTGATCTAATCATGGAAAAAATAAGCCTTGCCTTACCAACTTGCCCATGTTTTGCATAGATGTGTAGAAGATGATTTGAAACTTCCACATCTGAGTCAAACCCATTTCTTATAATATATCCATGTGTCAGCTTTCCTCTTCTCATGTCTGCATGATTGGCACAAGCAGACAACAAACTCTGGATAGTTGAAATATTCGGTTTTAGACCTTCTAAAAACATCTGAGACAGCATATGGAAAGACTCGTCAGGTAAACCAGCAGAGAGACAACCACTAATTATGACATTATATGCCACAACATCTCTCATCTTCATCCGATAGAATAGTATCTTCGCTTTGTCCAGCTGGTTGCATTTAGAATAAAAGTCAATCAGAGAAGTGAAAGAAACTAAATCAAGGTCCACAGCTTTTCTGATTACGTAACTGTGGATACTCGTACCTTGGAGCATGAGTTTGGCTTCTACACAGGCCATTAGGACACTGGCTATAGTGATCAAGTCGGGTTCTATACCTTCTTTCACCATGAGAGAGAAAAGTTCCAACGCCTCCAAAATTTCCCCAAGTTGAACACGAGTAGCAATCAGTGAGTTCCATGATGCCACGCCTCTGCTCTTTCTTTGAGTAAGAATAAGATCTGCGCTGTCTAAATCACCACATTTAGCATACATGTCAATAATGCTTGTCTCAATAATTATGTCAAGGAGGTCCATTTCTCTTCGAATGGCATATGCATGGACTAATTTAGCCTCTTTGATGGCTCCAATATGTCCTGCTGCCTGTAGCAAGCTGACAAGAGTGACTCTGTTGGGCTCAAGCCCTTCTTCTTGCATATAAGCAACAAAACGAAAGGCATGTGCAGCATAGCTACTTGCCATTCGTGCATACCCTGTGATCATAGCAGTATATATAACAACATCCCTCAGTGAAATTTCTTCAAATGCCTTTTCAGCATCCACTGTATCACCAAAGTGAAAGTAAAACCCAACAAGAGCAGAGCCTACAAACTTGTCTCTATTACATCCAACTTTGATGGAATCCCCCTGCATACCTCTTCCAAACTCCATTTTATGAGTTTCCATACAACTCTTCAAGCCAAATGTAATAGCTGAACTATTAATTCCAATTCCCTGCAACTTTAATTCTAGATAAACTTTAAGAACCTCCTCATACTGGGATGATCTAAAATGTCCAACAAAAATTGAATTCCAAAGAGAAAGATTTTTGTTTATGATTCTATGAAATAAACATCTTGATTCGTACAAATGGTCAAACTTTGAGTAACAGTTTATCAACTTGGAAGCAACAAAAATGTTATTACCAAATCCATGCACAAAAGCTTGTGTGTGGACCTTTTGTAAGGATTCAATGTCTGTGCATGATTCGAGTAGTGAGACAAACTCATCTCTGACACTATATTCTCTGTCAGCGGATAGTATTCCATGGTAACGGTGCCAAAAAATATGGTGTCCCAAATGAAATTTCATCCACTCATGCAACTGATAACAAAGTCTTAAGCCATAGATATCCCTTGTCATATACCGAGAGGACAGCTTGAGTCCATAACCAGTCTGGAGGAGAGGATAAGATTAAACAATACCCTGAACTGTAAACTCCAAACTATAAGATTGCCTTCTCCAACTCTATACTTCTCATAGTTACATTCTTGAAGGTAAAAACGAAGGAATTCATCTTCTTATGTAACATACACAAAAAAACATAAGTCTATGCTATTGATTATGAATAAACCTAGGATATTTGTAAGAAGTGAACCCTCATGAAAAATTAAAACACGAAGAATGGACAATCATTTGTGGCTGAAACTAGTGATGAAATTTAAATGTCGTGTAAAAATAAGCAAAAGGCACCTAATATACCTGTAACATAAGGCTTCAAGCAGAGATAGCCGATTTCTTCGTAATGTTTGGTTTCCTTTGACAGGAAAAAATAGGGTTTTTTTGTCCCCTTCAATTCCTCGTATGTAAGATCAACTGAAGCAGTAAGCATTCCCCCATACCCAAGACCACTAGAGCAGTCCATAAATTCCAGGGACTAACATGACCACTGCCCAAGATCATATGCTTCCTCTCCACCTTCAAATACACAGAAATCAATATGACAGAACACTTTTTACCCAATCAAAAATGACAATTATAATTAATATCTTAGGACACAAAAAAAACTATGTTGAACATAAACTAGAATATCATACAAAGGATAGGAAATGATAACTGAAATCATTATAGCGTTTTTGGGGTACGCTATGGCAGACAATCAATCAACCTCCAACAGCCACCGTAGAAATGAATAATTTGGTTGCATCTCCATTATGAATACCAAAATAAGTAGTTTAAGGACAGTCTAACAAACTATAAATAGAACTTACCCAGAGCATTTACTCCCTAAGGAAAAAGATAAACGGCCAATCATCGATGTGCTATGCAGGGTGACAATTTGCTGTTTTTGGGGGTGATATCCAGCACAATGACTATTGGAGTCGAGTCTCGGCGGCAAGGGATGATGGACGGTGCCGGTAGCGTGGCCGGAGCAAGACGTGCAGCGGCCTGAAAAACGATCGGGAAATGAGGTGATAGCTTTGGGTGGAATGAGAGGGAGTGGGCGTGTGCGCCGTGAGCTGGGCAGGGGGAAGGAATGTGGACGGTGGGCTGAGGGTAGCTTTTGTTGAGGTTAAACTTTTAAACACCCTATTAGTGAGATATAAACTAATCAATAAACTGATACACTGAGTTTGTTGTAATTCACCATTTAAGCTATATTTATAAACTAAATTCAAATTACTTACTATTTTGATTTGTTACTTCCAATATTATACTTGACCATCCCCTACCACTGAAGGGGATGATACATATGAATGAGAGCCCTCCCGGACTCCTCGTTAAATCTAATTACGAATGTAACACGTAGTTAATTTGAAGATGGTGCCTTCTAAAGAATATAGGCCTCTTCTAAAGAGTATTGTATCATTTTTAAAGGGCATACATCATTTTTAAATGATATATATTCCTCCCGAGAGGATGCACCTTTTTTCCTTCGCATCCTTTGTCTAAGAGTTATATCTAATCTCAGTAATATTTCCTAATATATTTCTTATTTTGATTAATAAAGATTTTTTCCCAAAAAGATATCATTTTCAAAAGGTATAAATAATTATGAGATGATTATATTATTCTTTTTTGGTTTTATATTCTGATTATATTTTCTATTTTTTTAGATTATTTTTTTAATATTTTAATTGTTTTATAATAGTTTCATCTTTTATTATTTACACCTCATTTTTTTAGATTTTCTATTTCTTAATATATTCATTGCAAAATTAGATTTTCTTTTTTTACAAGGGATATATCTCATCTTATGGTTATAAATATGTCAACAACATCTCTTAAATTATTTCTTCTTTTGATTGGCAAAAGATTTTTTCCCCTAAAAGATTGTCTTCTCAAAAAAACATAAATAACTTCAGGTAATTTTGTTATTAAGTTAATTTTTTTGGCTTTATTATAATTTGATTATATATATATATATATATATATATATATATATATATACACGACACACACAACACGCACATTTTCTTAAGGGTATACACTATTTCACTATTTCTAAAAGATAGGCCACCCTCCTAGGATGATGTACATTTTCTCCATCACATCCCATGTCCAAGAATTATATCTCATCTTTTCTTTATAAATATGCCAATAATATGTGACACCCCGAATTTGACTCGCTCACGAACCGAACCAGACTGTCACAAGTCCTGGGTGGATCTACTATCGGTATTTCAAGATGGAAAATATTGATCGCTATGTCATGAATGAATGTGCAAAACCCTAATATGCTAGTACGTGGATAACATGACAACTAGTTTACAAAACAAAATAATTTCAATAAAAATTCCAGAAATAAAATGGGTAGATTCTCCCTTAAAAGTGCAATTAGAGGTCATCCTGTCAAATCAACGATATATAAATACGTAAATCAAGATTCATTCATTTCACTATGTTTTTCCACAAAACATTTAATTCGAATGCATCAACGCATTCTCAACACTTAAGTCACAGCCCACTTGTTGATTCTATTCACCTTTTTACCGTTATCATTCAGTCTCTGCAATAATATATTTTTCATATCGTGCTATCATTACCCATGTCCATATACCCAAAATCATTATCATAAAAGTTTCATTTTTCATAATAAACATAATAGAACAATCAAAACAGTCAAAACAAACATTTCATCAGCGTGCACGTATGTGCGTACAAGGTAAGTCACTGCTCCTCCATCCAAACCGATATATCCAGTATTTAATCCCCACCTACATATATATATAAAGAAAAACGTTAGTAACGAATGTTACTGGTCTAAAAGTATAACTATAACAAACTGGCTATGAGAGCAAACTCTCATATGAAAGAAAACATTGTGAAATTTCTGAAGGGCATCTGCTGAATTAAAATCATCTTTAACTAAAGTGATTTGCACTTACTGATGCCTCTCTCAGCCTTTTCTCATTTCACTTTCCGGTCCCTTGAGACTACTGTCACATCCTAAGCCATTTTCTTACTTCCATACTCACTCGTGTAGTACGGTTGTCGGTATTTTCGGCTTACGACTGGCACATGCCACTTGCGTAGCATGATTGTTGGCGGCTTCGACTGGCATATGCTGCTAGCATAACATGGTTGTCGGTATTCCGGCTTACGAGTGGCACATACCACTTGCATAGCATGGTCGTCAATAGTTTCAACTGACACATGCCCGTTTGTGTAACATGGTTGTCGGTATTTCCGGCTTATGACTGGCATGTCACTTGTGTAGCATGATTGTTGATGGCTTCGACTGGCACATGCTACTAGCATAATATAATTATCGGTATTTCGGCTTACAACTGGCACATGCCACTTGCGTAGCATGGTTGTCAACGGCTTCGACTGCACATGCCCGCTCGAGTAGTACGATTATCGAAAATGTGAAAACTATATATATATATATATATATATATATATATATCTTGATAGGGATTTATATAATAGGCCCGAAGGCAACTTGTGGTGGATCTTGTTTTAAAAAACATACTCGAGGGATCTCATCCTCGAGGGTTATTAATCCGAAAACCTGATTGACTAAACGGCCCAGGTTAAGTGGGATCCAATAAAATGTCACTTAGCCCGTCCTACACATAATAAAACAAACCTACAAGAGGATAGAACATAAAATAGGGATGAGTCCTAAACGGACTTGATAAAAGCTCTAAGCATGTCCTCGCGGCTAGGCGACAAGCTCTTACTCCGTACATACACAACAAAACTAAATACTAACGTCCGATCATGATGCATTCACACACATCTTATAGCATACTCACATCAACCAACCATCAATCAACACATCAATAATAATCAGCATAAGTTTTCCTACTCTACATTGCATTGGATTACAATACTTATTTCGTCAACCTAATTAATTCCTGAGCATTCGTTTTAAATATCACGCAATCACATATTCATATTTTTAATAGCATAAAATCAACTAACACATCAATCATTCAATCATATCACCATAGCATGCTATATACTAATAATTATTAATTTTAAATAATTAACTAAAATAAATTAAACTCACACGTCATTGGCAATATGTGATGACAGGGTTTCGTCGCGTGGTTCAAGGCTCAAATTCGGCACCTTGTGGTATCCAAAGTTTGATCGGGTTCAACCGAAGGGATTCAGCGGAAGATTAGGTGATTTTCGGACAAAATTTGGTGAATCTAAATTTTTGGCAAATTTTCGGTTCAACGGCTATTCCAGCGAGGCAAGAGGGGATAAGGGGGAGTACTGTCTCGGCGAGCTTGACCCAATGGTGGTGACGGCAAGGGTCGTCGCGGCAGCAATGACCGCCGGCGGTAGCATCGAGTTCGACCGGGGTGGTCAGTCACTTCAATCAGGCCGATGGTCGGCCTCGGTGGCGGTGCTAGGTAGGGGGGAAAGGTTGCGGGATCGACATGGAGGGGCGTCAACATCACACCGACTTAGACAACAACGAATCATCAACGGGAGGAATGGCAAAATCGTGGGGCTATTCCAGCGTCATGACGGTTGGACGGTGGCCAGGGGTGGTCGAGATGACATGGCAACAGCATGCGGGGGGGGGGTGAAGAAGAGAAGTGTCAGGGTGATCAGTGGCAAAATCATAAATAAGACTTGACTCAACGCTGGCTCAGTCAAGAATAATAACTAACTTGGAATAAAATCCTAGAAAAATCCAAAAAAATCTCATAAAATAAAACAAACACCACAACATCCAAATAACATGCTCTATAACTAATAACCCTCCCAAACTACTCTATAACGCATCCTAATGCATTTTTCGGATTAAAAAGTAATTTTACGATCCACTATGTATATATATATATATATATATATATATATATATATATATATATATATGAGGAGGCATTTGCTGTACTGCAGCACAGCCAAGATGGCTGTGTTGCAGTGTTTCAACCGTTGGATCAAATCCAACGGCTGAAATATGCCCCCATAAAAAAATAAAAATAAATAAACAATTTGGGGCGGCACCGCCGCCGCCCGCCGGCCGACGCGACGCCACCCCTGCCCCGCCCGTCGTCGGCCTGCCGGGGACGGCGGATCTAGCCGCCCCGCGTCTTCCCCTGCCGGCCCGCCACCCCGTCCCCCACCCGCTCCCCGCCGCGCGACGCCCCCGACCCTCGTCCCCCGTCCCCCGCCCGCCACCCCGCCGCGCCCCTCGGTCCCCACCCGCCACCCCTGCCCGCCACCCCGCCGCGCCACTCGCCGCGGCCCTACCCTCCCCCTCGGCCCCCGCCCGCCACCCCGCCACGCCCCCTCGGCCCCCTGCCCGCCACCCCGCCGCGCCCCTCGGCCCCCGCCTCGCCACCCTCGCCGCGCCCTCGGTCCCCGCCCGCCACCCCGCCGCGCCCCTCGGTCCCCGCCCGCCACCCCGCCGCGCCCTCAGCCCCCGCCCGCCACCCCGCCGCGCCGCGCCCCGTCCCCTGTCGCCGGCGCCCCCCGGGCCGTTGCCGTGGCCGGGCAGACTTCCCGCCCTCCGCCGTCGCTCGCTGCGCGCGCGGCGCCGCCTCCTTTTTTAGATCTTGGCCGTTGGATGCTAATCCAACGGCTAAGATTGTACTGCAGCACAGCCAAGATGGCTATGCTGCAGTACATGACTACCTTTTATCCTATATATATATATATATATATATATATATATATATATATATATATATATATATATATATATATATATATGTAAAACCCATAACTCGAGTCAGAGTTTTACGGGAGTGAACCAGTCGGTTCAACCGTCGGTTCGAGTCGAGTCAGCTTCATGGACCGCGAGCTGAGTTGAGGCCAGCTGTGAGTTATGAGCGATGAGGGTCATGTATGCTCAAGTGTACGATGATAACGTCTAAAAGATGATGAAAAATGGGTTATCAAGTATATGGAGGTATACAGTATTGATTGTTATTTTTATTTTATCGCAGAATAGTTTTAGGCCGAATAACGCATTAGGACGCGTTGGATTATATTCGGGTGGGTTATTAGTTATAGAACATATCATTTGGATGTTGCTGTGTTCGTTTGATTTTACGGGATTTTTCCCAAATTTTTTTGGATTTTTTTAGGATTTATTAGGAGATAGTTATTATTATTGACTCGAGTCGGAGTCGAGTCAAGTTTAATTTACAAAAATGCCATCGCACGCCCCTTCATCTTCCCCGACACCTTCCTCACCCCAAACCCTTGCCGCCGCCACTGTTGTGTGCTGCCGCCGCCGCCACCGATGCCGCACTGCCGCCGAGCAACGCCGCCCCGCCCCGCCGCTGCCGCCACGACCCACCCCGGCCACCGTCTCGCCGCCACGACGCCGGAATCGCCCCACAAGCCGCGACGCCCTCCCTCGTCGATTCGCCGCCGTCCGGGCCACGCCGCCGCCGCTGTGACCCCGACGACCACCCCCTCGCTGTCGCCGACGTTTCCCCCACCATCCCGAGCGCCGTCGAGGCCGGCCGCAGCCCCGATCGGAGCACGCCGCCGCCGCCACCCATTTTCGACGCCGCCGCCGACGGCCATCGCCGCCCCGGCTGCTTTGTTTGACACCACCATCGGACCAAGCTCGTCGAGCTGGTGCCGATAGACCCCCTGATTGCCCCGTCCCGAATCATCGCCGGAATCGAATCTGCCGGAAAACCGCCGACACTCGCCGGAAAACTGCCGGAACCGCCGGAAAATTGGATTCGTGGGAAATTCGCCGGATCATCCGCCGAACGCACCCGGTCCAATCTGATCGGACTTCGGACGCCGCTAGGTGCCGAATTCGAGTTTCGAGCCACGAAACGGAAACCCTAGCCGTCGCCGATTTTCGACGACGCGAGGTATAATTTATTTTAACTTAATTATTTGAAAGTATTGATTATTAGAATTGCATGCTAGGATTGGTGAATTGTGTGTTATAATAATATGTATAAATGTAGATTTGATTAAGGATAAATTGTGAAATTTGTTTGATTGAGTGGTGTTAAAAATGGAGGCTAAGAAACTAATTAGGGTAACTAGGTAATGATCATGATCTAATGCAAACTAGCCTAAGTAGACTTGCTAGAATTGATATAGGTTGATGTGTGTTGATTGATGCGTGATTGTGTTGATTGTGTGTGCATGCTATAGGATGTGTGATTCATCATGCAGGCGTTAGTTTTTAGCTTGATTGTGTAGGTACGGTGTAGGAGCTCGCCGCCTAGGCGCGTGGACCCGTTTGGAGCTTCTACCAGGTCCGTTTAGGACTCGTTCTCTGTTTTTACGCTACTCTATTGTGTATTTGATTTATCATGTGCAGGACGAGTTAAGTGGAGTTTTATCGGATCCCACTTAACTCGGGCCATTTAGCCAACAGTTCTTTTTTCGGATTAATAACCCTCGAGGATGAGATCCCTCGAGTTTGTTTTCGAACTTCAGATCCAGCTCAAGTTGCCTTCGGGCCTATTGTATAAATCCCAACCTAGGCCTATATATGTATAGTTTTCGCGTTTTCGGTGAGAGATGGGATGAGGGTTACTTGCGGCCACGTCTTCAGATAGGGCATGTGCTCGGAAGAGCGGGCTCTGGAGCTGGGGAGAACCCACTTCGTTCCCGAAGGATCCGGACAACTCCACCTTTGAGTTCCTCAAACCCGGAGAAGTGTGGAGGTTTACGGGTACTACAATGCAGCGCATGTCTAGACTTGTGGTTCAAAGGGTACTGAAGGCGACTGCCTGAGAGTGCTCGGCCTTTGTGCTCAAGGCCAGGAGTAATATGGAAGGTGCAGAGGGCGGTAAGGAATGAAATTTGATGCGAGAAGCGATAGAGAAATGGCCAAGGTATGAGAATGAGAAAGAAAGGGGATGCTGTCGACCCGAGGGCGACCCGATGGCGACGGCTCCTGTATGTGCCCTGATGAGAGTTCTTGAGGAAGTATATGGTTTTGATTCAACAGGAGAGTTTGCTCTCCTGTGCCAGATTGATATTAGTTATTTTCCGGGCCGGTAACACTCGTTACTGACGATTTTTCTATATATATGTAGGTGAGGAATGCGAGCGATGAAAGCTGTCGGGACTGCGGAGGAGCAGCACGGAACCGCGCACACATGTACCTGCCGCGTGTAACGTATAATGATGGTGTGTTATTGTTATGTAAATGATAATTTTGATGTGTTTGCTTGAATGAATTACTTGTTATGAAACGAACTGATAAATATGAATGAGTAGGGAGCCTTGGAGTTCAGACTCGGCTCAGGTAAAAACGAATGAGATAATGATTGAATGTCATGGTAGATTGTTATGTGTTATCATATTTTCATAAAATAGTATATATTTTCTTTTGGTTTCTCATTTGTTGTTTTGTCTTATTTTGCTTGTACATCATAGCATGCATGTAGGACCACGTTAGAACCCAATCATTCCCATTCATGCATTTCATATTTGCATCTCCATCTTGAGACGCCAAGAGTAGATCCGGGTCAGCTTAACTGAATCTAGTAGATTAGCGAACGGTTCGGTCGCCGGTAACATTTTCGGGTCGGTTCACGGGTGAGCCGAAACGGGGTGTTACAATATACATATATATATAATAAGCTGGCATACTCTCATATATTTGATAATTTTATTGTATTCATGACATTATCATTATATATTTGGGTACACTTGACCCTTATAACTCATACACACGACTGACGTCGGCTCAGTACATATATTCTGAAACTACTCAACTTGAAAATAACGATCGAACTGACTGGTTCAGACTATAAAACCTTGACTTGTGTTGCGAGTTTTACATAATATCTCTCAAAAAAAATTTTATCTATAAATATTTTTTCCCTAAAGCTAACCATCTTAAATTATATTTTTATGTGTTAACTTGGTTATTTATATATATATAAAATATTTGTAATACTAATCTATTTGTAAGGACAAAACTTGTACATTGCACAGGGTTTATGACTAATTTACTATTATGATAAAACCACATCCGGCTAAAGTGTCTTCAAAGACTATTTTCCTATAAAAAATGTAAGTAAATGATAGAAAGTGAGGGGGGTTTTCATTTCTTTCTAACCAAATACACAATAAAAAATAATTGAAAATTTATATTTCTTTTTTTCCTTTATCAAATTATTTTTATTTTTTTATCTCATAATCTATCAAACCAGACAGGTTTGGACTGTGAGAAAAAGAAAGAAAGTGTGACTTTCTCATCTTTCTCACAATCCAAACTGACCTAACTTTTGGTAACTATTTTTTCATAAAAAAATTGTATTATTCTTTCAAAAAGAAATTTTATTATTAAATATTTATGATATAATTAAATATTATTGAATATAACAGAACTTTGTTCGTATTACTTCAAAAAACATCAATATATGAAAAAAGGCAGGATGCATGTGGCAAATGTTTTTCGGCCACCGGCCACTGGCCATTCAAAAACCCACAAATATTTCAAAAATGTAAATATGAAAATAAGGAAACAAAAAAGAGAGGTTCAAAAGTAAGGAAACTCTCCACCCAATCAGAGCACTAGCTTTCGCCATGTCATCAATCTCATCCACCACCGTGTCAACATACTGACCACCCACTCCCCCATTTTTATTGATTTTCTTATTTCTTGCCCACTCAAACAGAGATCAAGCTCCATCTTCTTGATCCGTCAAACCCATCAATCCAACTCCGAATTCCCAATCTTTCGATTCGACAAATGCAATTTTGAGTACTTGATCCATCACAAGCAAGCTTGGTTGGTTGCTTTGGGTGGGAGGTGGAGAGGTGGAGAGGTGGAAGAGCAAGCTTCATTTTAACGGCGGCTTTGCTTGCCCACTATACATGTAGCCCCTAAAACCATAGACTCTCAAGAATTCCTGTTCGGCTTAAACTTAAAAACCTCAAACATAGGAGGAATATTGGTTAACAATACTACTTTAACTATTTTTAAAAGTATTCACCAATTTCCAAGTCACAAATATCAAAAAGCATGGTGGACCTGCCCCACATGATTTTCTCTGTAAACAAGAAGAAGATATTGAAATAAAAAATAAAACATGACAGCTATAACATTAGCACACCTACTTTAACTTAGGAAAAGGTGAAACAATAAGAGAAGAAGTTATTAATATACCCATAATGAGAGAATTAGAAAAACTAGGACTTATAGGAGAAAATATATCAAAAAATAAATGTACTTATGAGTTTGGTTTAAATATTAAAAATCCAGATCTTGTTATAAGAATAGCTAATCTAGAATATAGTCCAGATGACATAAAAGAATTTGGAAAACAAATAAAGGAATTAATGAGTTTAAACCTAATAAGAAGATCAACTAGCCTACATAGATCAGCAACCTTTATAGTAAGAAATCATGCTGAAATCCAAAGGGGAAAGGCTAGAATAGTATATAACTATAAAAGATTAAACGATAATACTTATGATGATGCATATAATTTACCACATAAAGATAGTATTCTAAATTTAATACAAGACAAAAGGATATGTAGTAAGTTTGATTTAAAAAGTGGATATAATCAAATAAAAATGAAAGAGGAAAATAAAAATGGACTGTTTTTACTTGTCCTAAAAGATTATTCGAGTGGAATGTTTTATCCTTTGCATTAAAAAATGCTCCAGCTATCTTTCAAATATATATGGATAGTTTATTTAAGAAATATAATTTTTGTTTGGTATACATAGATGATACTCTAGTAGCTTCTGATAATATGAAAGAACATATTAATTACTTAGAACAAGTTTTTAAGACTATAAAACAAGTAGGAATAGTAATATCAAAGAAAAACACAGAAATAGGAAAAAGAGTTATAAATTTTCTAGGATTAAAAATAGGAAATGAAACAGTAGAATTACAGCCTCATATAGTCAATAAGGCTTTAGAATTTCTTGATAAAATAGAAAATAAAAAACAATTATAGTCCTTTTTAGGTTTGTTAAATTATGCTAGAAAAATCATACCTAATCTAAGTTGGTTGGTCCTTTATATGGAAAATTAGGAAAAAATAGACAAATATATTTTAATCTAGAAGATGTAAACTTAGTTCAACAAATAAAAAACAAAGTTAAAAAGATTACTCCCTTAGAACTTCCTTTGATAGATGAATATAAAGTAATAGAAGTAGATGCAAGCCAAGATGGATGGGGAGCTATATTACTTACTAAACCCAACAAGTATTGTGATAAGAGTACAGAAAAAATAAGTTGTTATGCTTCAAGAAACTTTAAAAACCAAAATTGGACTAGTTTAGATATAGAAATCCAAGGAGTAATAAATGCTATAAATACTTTTAGATTATATTTAAATAAACAATTTACAGTAAGAATAGATTGTGAAAATATAGTAAAATACGTAAGTAATCAAAATAGTAAAAGACTTACTAATAAAAGATGGTTAAACTTCCAAATTGCTATTCAAGGCATGGGTTATGAAATAAAATTCGAACATATTTCTACACAAAATAATTTGTAGTTGACATTTTATCAAGAAAACTTGTAGGAATTACGAGAAAAACTTTAGAAACAGCACTAATCCTTGAGGATAGTCCTCAAGGTACCCTTTTATGCATTCAGCGTAAAACCCTATGGGAGTTTGAAATCTCTAAAATTCAGGGTTATAGTTCCTTAAAAACCAAGGGTTACGGTTCCTTAAAAATAAAGGGTTATGGTTCCTTAAAAACCAAAGATATCTATCCTATACAAACTAGATTTGTGGCTGCATATTTATTATTGACTATGGCTTCTTCTTCAAGAACCCACTGCTCGAGAATACAGAGAAAGTCTACGGCCCAAAGCAGCATCCATAAATAAAAAGGCCACTAGACTTTACTACTTTGGCCCATTTCAGTTATTCTCCTTTAGTGAAAATAACTTTGAACCTCCTGCCCATGTGAAGTTAGATGAAAATCAACATGTCCTTCTAGATAACTTGTGGAACAATAAAACCTAGTTTCACAAACACAAAACCTTCCAGGCCCTTAGTCAATTCTTTTCTTCAATCTAGAAATGCCTGCCTCCAAAAATTTTAGCCATTATGTAGTGGTAAATGGGTTTAAAACAGGGGTGTTTGTAAAATAGAATTCAATAAAAGCCGTAACTGATGGACATAAATGGCTCGTCTACAGAGGAATTTATACTTTGGCCGAAGCATTATAATATGTTAGGGAAAAACATGGCCCTGATTTCTATATTAAAGAAGGAACTCCAGTGGAAATTCTGCAAGCTAATTACGAGTTAGACAACAATTGCAAGAGATAAAGAATGAAGAGGTGAAAAAACTGAAGGAGCTGCTAATGGAAAAAAGAGTAAAAGGACAGGAATATGAAATTCAAGGATTGAACATGTAACACCCCATTTCGGCTCACCCGTGAACCGACTCGGAAATGTCACCGGCGACCGAACCGTTCGCTAATCTACTGGGTTCGGTTAAGCCGACCCGGATCTGCCCTCGGTGTCTCAAGATGGAGATGCAAACATGAAATGCATGGATGGGATGCGTGGGTTCTAACGTAGTCCTACATGCATGCTATGATGTGCAAGCAAAACAAAACCATGCAACAACAAGAAATTTTAATTAAAAATTCATTAATTTTTACGGAAAAACGGACAAAATCTCCCCTAAAAGTACAATAGGGGCCAACCTGTCCACAACAAGGGTATATAAATATTTTATCAAAATACGATAAAACATGACAATCTACCGTAGCATTCATCATTATCTCATTTGTTTTCATCTGAGCCAAGTCTGAACTCTAAGGCTTCCTACTCATTCACAATTATCCGTTCGTTTCATAATAAGCAATTCATCAAGACAAAAACATCCTAATTATCATTCACACAGTATTAACACACCATCATTATACATTACACGCGGCAGGTACATGTGTGCGAGGTTCTGTGCTGCTCCTCCGCAGTCCCGACAGCTTTCATCCCTCGCATTTCTCACCTACATATATATAGAAAAACCGTCAGTAACGAGTGTTACCGGCCCGGAAAATAACTAGTATCAAACTGGAACATGAGAGCAAACTCTCATGGAAAGCAAACCATCATATATCTTCCTCAAGAACTCTCATAAGGGCAACTATAGAGGAGCCGTCGAGCAGCTGACTCAACAGCATCCCAATCTATCTGGTACTGTGCCGCTCACGACACTTCTTTTTCAGTACTTCACGTAAAACTTTTATCCTAAGCCCTCTCCGAACCTCCGTATCTCTCCTGGCCTTGAGCACGTAGGCCGAGTACTCTCAGACAGTCGCCTTTAGTACCCTTTGAACCACAAGTCCGGACATGCGCTGTACTAAACAGTACCCGTAAACCTCCACGTCCTCCGGGTGTGAGGAACTCAAACGCGGAGTTGTCAGGATCCCTCGGGAATGGAACAGTCCGCTGGCACTAATCCAGAGCCCGCTTTGACTGGCACGACATCCGCTCATGGTACGTGCAAGTCGATTCATCTCCTCTTGTCTCACTGAAAACTCGATAAAATTATTTATAGGGCTGGGTCGGGATTTATTATAATAGGCCCGAAGGCAACTTGAGGTGGATCTTATTTTCGAAAACAAGCTCGAGGGATCTCATCCTCGAGGGTTATTAATCCAGAAAATTGTTGGCTAAATGGCCCGAGTTAAGTGGGATCCGATAAAATGCCACTTAACTCGTCCTGCACATGGTAAATCAAATACACAATAGAGTAGCGTAAAAACAGAGAACGAGTCCTAAACGGACCTGGTAGAAGCTCCAAACGGGTCCACGCGCCTAGGCGGCGAGCTCCTACACCGTACCTACACAATCAAGCTAAAAACTAACGCCCGCATGATGAATCACACATCCTATAGCATGCACACACAATCAACACAATCACACATCAATCATCACACATTCATCCTAAGTCAATTCTAGTGAGTTTTCAATCTACGTCTCATTAAATCAGGGTAATGAATTAGTTTACCTAATTAATTCCTTACTTTTCCATTTGAACACTCATCAATCAACCAATTTCATAATTTTTTATTAAATTACACACAAACATACAGACACGTCAAAAACACGAAAATTCATCTAATTATCTAGTCTAGCATGCTTCCCTAATAATTATAAAATTTAAGAATTTACGTCGAAGTAATTTATACCTCGCGTCGTCGAAAATCGGCGACGGCTAGGGCCGTTTCGTGGCTCGAAACTCGAATTCGGCACCTAGCGGCATCCGAAGTCCGATCAGATTGGACCGGGTGCGTTCGGCGGATGATCCGGCGAATTTCCCACGAATCCAATTTTTCGACGGTTCCGGCGGTTTTCCGGCGAGTGTCGGCAGTTTTTCGGCGGATTCCGGCGGTTTTCCGGCGATGATTCGGGACGGGGCAATCAGGGGGTCTATCGGCACCAGCTCGACGAGCTTGGTCCGATGGTGGTGTCAAACAAAGCAGCCGGGGCGGCGATGGCTGTCGACGGCGGCGTCGAAAGTGGGTGGCGGCGGCGGCGTGCTCCGATCGGGGCTGCGGCCGGCCTCGACGGCGGTCGGGATGATGGGGGAAACGTCGGCGACGGCGAGGGGGTGGTCGTCGGGGTCACAGCGGTGGCGGCGCGGCCCAGACGGCGGCGAATCGACGAGGGAGGGCGTCGCGGCTTGTGGGGCGATTCCGGCGTCGTGGCGGCGAGACGGTGGCCGGGGTGGGTCGTGGCAGCACGGCGACTGCACGGCGGGGCGGGGCGGCGTTGCTCGGCGGCAGTGCGGCATCGGTGGCGGCGGCGGCAGCAGCAGTGGCGGCGGCAAGGGTTTGGGGTGAGGAAGGTGTCGGGAAAGGAAGTGTAATACTCCAATGGCAGTTTCGTAATTAAGTATTGACTCGATTCCTACTCGAGTCAAAATAATAACTAGTTCGTAATAAATTCTAAAAAAATCTAGAAAAATATGGAAAAATTCCATAAAATAAAACAAACACAACAACATCCAAATGGCATGCTCTATAACTAATAACCCACCCGAATATAATCCAACGCGTCCTAACGCGTTATTCGGCCTAAAACTATTTCTACGATCAAACATATAAAAAGAAAAAAATACTGCATACTTTCATATATTCTGATAACTCATATCTCACCATCTTCTCGACGTTATCATCATATATTTAGGTACACCTGACTCTCATCGCTCATAACTCACGGCTGGCCTCGACTCAGCACGCGGTTCATGAAACTGACTCGACTCGAACCAACGGTTGAACCGACTGGTTCGATAACGTAAAACCCTGACTCGAGTCACGGGTTTTACAGAACAGGCAACTACTTCTCAAAGAAGAGGAAGTAAACAACGTTATGAATGAAAATTTTGAATATCTTGAAAAAATTGCTAAACATCAAAAGACAGGTATTCCTTACTGCAATAGGAACTTGGAATTTCTTTCTGTTTGCCTCAAGATGCCTCAGTTCACATGCATAACACTTCAACCTTTATTCGAAGCTTATCCTAAAGTTGAAGTTATTATTGCCGAAAAGGCTAAGAAAGCTTTCTATGATGATATCATTGAACTACAAAATTTCTTCGTGGTAGCAAAATATGTTGGTCTCTATAAAGGAGTAACTGTGACTCAAGAATTCTTTTACCATATGGAACAACCTGCTTGTAAAACCCACGATTCGAGTCAGGGTTTTATATTCAGAACCGATCGGTTCGACCATTATTTTTTGAAGCGAGTCAGTTTCAGAACACGTGTACTGAGCCGACGCCAGTCATGTGTATGAGCTATGAGGGTCATGTGTACCCAAGTATATGATGATAACATCATGAATACAGTAGAACAGAATGAGTTATCAGAATATATGAGAGTATGCCAGTCATTTTTTTAAATTTTATTTTTATATATAGTGGATCGTAGAATTAGTTTTAGGCCGTTTACCACGTTAGGACGCGTTACGGGCAGTTTGGGTGGGTTGATAGCTCTAGAGCATATCATTATGATGTTTTGGTGTTTGTTTGATTTTATGGGATTTTTCCCGATTTTTTAGGATTTAATATGACTTAGTTATTATTCTTGACTCGAGCTAGAGACGAGTCAAGTCTTATTTACGAGTATGCCACCAAACACCCCGACCTTTTCTTCTTCTTCGCCCAAACCCTTGCCCCGACGCCTCCCCTTTTGCTTGTCGCCGCCGTCGCCATGGACACCAGCCTGCCGCCGATCGTCGTCGGCTAACCCCACCACTGCGTCGCCATGCCCCCTGACCAGTCCCGGCCACTATCTGGCCGCCGTGACGCCGGATCGCCACGCCTAGCGCCGCGCCCGCATTGCGCTTGCGTCGCCGATTTCACCGCCAGCGACCGTCGCCACCGCGATCCAGCTTTAGCCTCGACACCCTCGACCACCCAGCAACCTTCCCCGACCAGAGCGGAGGCCATCGCCGCCTAGGCTAGCCAGATCTAGTTACCCATCGCCGCCAGCCCTGTTTTAGCCATTTTTCGGTGAGGCGCCACCTCCGCCGACCATCTCGATGCCGTAGACGTGTCGGGCTCGCCGAGCCGGTTCCAATGGTACCCAATACCATTGCTTTCCAGCCAGTAGGTGCCACCAACGGTTGGCGGCGGAAAACTGCCACAAGCTGCCAGAAAACCGCCGAAACCCGCCAGAAAACCAGATTTGCTGGAATTCACCGGATCTTCCGCGAAACTCATTCAGTCGATCCCAATCAAACTTTGGACGCCGATGATTGCCAAATTCGAGCTCCGAGGACGCGCGACAGAACCCTAGTCGTCGCCGATTGCCGACGACATGAGGTATAATTACCTCCAATTTGATTATTTAAAATTGATAATGATTGTTAGCATAACATGTTAGAATTGAGTAGTTGTCATGATGAATGCCAGACTATGAATGAAGTAAAGATGTGCATGATGTGGTTAATAGGGAATGAATAGTAAGTGATCTGATGAAGTAAAGTAAATTTGGGCATGATAATCGAATACGATGTAACTTAGGAAAAATACGATAAGATTGGTATGAATAGGAGTTAGAATTTCTTTCATACTTATGATTATATAATTGTTGATTATTATGGTTGATGTTGTATTGTGAGTGTGTTTGATCATAACGAGTTTGATTCATCATTTAGTTAGCGGGCGTTAGTATTTAGTTTTGATGTGTAGGTACGAAGTAGGAGCTCGCCGCCTAGGCGCGATGACACGCTTGGAGCTTCTACCAGGTCCGTTTAGGACTCGTCTCTGTTTTACACTCTTCTATTGTATGTTTATTTTATTATCTGTAGGATAGGTTAAGTGGCGTTTTATCGGATCCCACTTAACTCGGGCCATTTAACCAAACAGTTTTTCGGATTAATAACCCCTCGAGGATGAGATCCCTCGAGGATGATTTCGAAAACAAGATCCACCACAAGTTGCCTTCGGGCCTATTATAGAAATCCCTACCCAGCCCTATATATATATAGTTTTCGCGTTTTCAGTGAGATGAGAAATGGAGAAACAGACTGCACGTACCATGAGCGGATGCCGTGACAGTCAAAGCGGGCTCTGGATTAGTGCTAGTGGATTGTTCCATTCCCAAGGGATCCTGACAACTCCGCGTTTGAGTTCCTCACACCCGGAGAATGTGGAGGTTTACGGGTACTGTTTAGTACAGCGCATGTCCGGACTTGTGGTTCAAAGGGTACTAAAGGCGACTGCCTGAGAGTACTCGGCCTTCGTGCTCAAGGCCAGGAGAAATATGGAGGTAAGGAGAGGGCTTAGGATTTGAGTACCACGAAATACTGAAGTAAGAAAATGCTGAGAGTAGCATCAGCAGCAGCAGATCAGTAAGTTCGGGATGCTACCGGGTCTGCAGCCCAGTGGCTCCTCAGTAGTGCCCTTCAGAGTGTTCACGTGGAGTATATGATGTTTTCTTTCATATGAGAGTTTGCTCTCATAGCCAGCTTGTTATAGTTATTTTATTTTCCAGACCAGTAACACTTGTTACTGACGTGTTTTTATACTATATGTAGGTAATAATCACGAGTTGGAGGAGCCAGCTTGGATGGAGGAGCAATGATGTCGTTTGCACACATGTCAGTCGATAGAGTAATTAATATTTTTGTTATGATGTATTATCTTGAGAATGACGTGAAATGCTGAGACATGATATGATGTGATTAAATGCTTATGATATGATGATAGGATGTAATTAAGTGCTAAGAGATGATGAGATGATGTGAACACAAATAGATTGCGAAATGGAAGCGTAGTGGGTTGAGACCCAAGTTTCAAAATGAGTTACAGCATGTTAGATTTTGTATTTTGTATGAATGAAATTGTTTGATATATGGTTATATATATATTTGCATATGTATATTTGACAGGGTGGCCCCTAATTGCATTTTTAGGGGAAACTCTGTCCATTATATTTCAAAGTTTTTATTAATTTTTATCGGGATTGTCTTGGTGTGTACTTTGATTTGCATGTCATTCATGTAGTACCATGTTAGGGTTTGTGCATTCATCCATGCATTGAGAGTTGTATCTTCATCTTAAGACGCCGAGATTGGATCCGTATGAGTTAGGTTCAGGTTAGCCGACCTAACCGGGGCCTGTAACATACCAGTTCGGTTCACGAGCGTGAACCAGATTTGGGGTGTTACACTACTAATTTTCTTAAGGCACAGATCCACATGACACAGTGTACCATGCCTAACGAAAAGATCATCAGATTATTTGATTATGGCATGATGATTATATTATCTTCAACAGGCCTAAAGAAACTCAGATATTTAGAAATAAAATAAAATTGACTATTGGAAGCATTACTAAGTCAGAATCAGTTCAGGCACAAATTTACTCATTTCTCCCTAAAAGCTATAGATTAATTGAAGAACCTGCCAAGCATGAGATTTTTATAGTTCCCATAGCCATCGCCAAATATACTGTATGCACTCCAAAAGACATTCAGTTTATGGATCATATGGATTTCTATTTATTTCTGGAACAGGAAAAAGAAGGAATTATCAGCCTCTTTGGTATAACTTCAACCTGTTAACAGAAGGAAGAACGATGCAAATCTATGGATCCCAATACACTGGAAAAATTACGGATTCCATTTATCGGTGAAGAGCATATTGTAGTAGATGACGACATTATCGAAGGAGACTGCTAGATGGAGAAACCCAATGGCCTTTGCCGGATATCCTACTTCAAATCTGGTGGCACGAGAAAGCTGTAAAACCCACGATTCGAGTTAGGGTTTTATATTCAGAACCGGTCGGGTCGACCGTTATTTTTCGAGTTGAGTCAGTTTCAGGACACGTGTACCGAGCCGATGCCGGTCTCGTGTATGAGCTATGAGGGTCATGCGTACCCAAATATATGATGATAACGTCATGAATACAGCAGAACAGAATGAGTTATCAGATATATGAGAGTATGCCAGTCATTTTTTTTATTACTTTTATATATAGTGGATCGTAGAATTAATATTAGGCCGTTTACCGCGTTAGGACGCGTTCGGGCAGTTTGGGTGGGTTGATAGTTCTAGAGCATGTCATTATAATTTTTTTGGTGTTGTTTGATTTTACGGGATTTTTCCCGATTTTTATGAAATTTTTTAGGATTTAATACGAGTTAGTTATGATACTTGACTCGAGCCGGAGACGAGTCAAGTATTATTTACGAGTTTGCCACCACACACAACCCCGACGTTTTCTCCCTCACGCCCAAACCCTCGTGCCGCGCCGCCCCCGTTCGCGCGCCACCGCCGCCGCTGTCGGCGCCGCCCGGCCGTCGATCGACGCCGCCCAGCTCGGCGACGCCGTCGCCATGCTGCCCCGACCAAGTCCGGCCCCAATCGGGCCGCCGTGACGCCGGAATCGTCGTGCATAGCGCCGCGGCCAACTTTTGGTCGCGCCGTCGATTTCGCCGCCGGCGACCATCGCCGCCATGATCAGGTGGTCGCCTCAGCATGAGCGACCACCCAGTGACCCTCCCCGACCGGAACGGTGGCCAGCGCCGCCCATCCCGGCCGGATCTCCACACCACCACGCCGCCGCTCTGTTTTAGGGATTTTCCGGCGAGCCGCCACCTCCGTTGGCCGCGTCGACCTCGTAGATGAGTCGGGCTCGCCGAGCCGGTTCCGAGGGTACCCAACACGACCCCTTTCCGATCAGTAGACGTCGCCGGCGATTGACGCCGGAAAACCACCGGAAGTCGCCGGAAAACCGCCAGCAGCTGCCGGAAAACCGCCGGAAATCGGAATTTCTGGAATTCGCCGGAAATCACCGGATCTTCCGCGGGGCTCACCCAGTGGAGCCAGATCGAGCTTCGGACGCCGATGAGCGCCGAATTTGAGCTCCGAGACGCGCGACGGAACCCTAGCCGTCGCCGATTGCCGACGACGTGAGGTATAATTACCTCCGATTGATTTATTTAAAATTGATAATAATTGTTAGCATAGCATGCTAGGGTTGATTAATTATCATGATGAATGTTAGAGTATGAATGAAGTTATATGATGTGATTGATAGTGTATGGAGGATAAGTAGTCTAGTGAGATAAGTAAATATGAGCATGTTAATCGAGTATGACACAACTTAGAAAAATAGTATAAAAGTGGTATGAATAGGATGACTTAGAATTATTTTCACATTATGATTACTTGACTGTTGATGAATGTTATTCGTATGGTGTTGATTATATGACGAGTTTGATGCATCATTTAGTTAGCGGGCGTTAGTATTTAGTTTTGATGTGTAGGTACGGAATAGGAGCTCGCCGCCTAGGCGCGATGACACGCTTGGAGCTTCTACCAGGTCCGTTTAGGACTCGTCTCTGATTTACGCTTTTCTATTGTATGTTTAATGTTATTGCTTGCAGGACGGGTTAAGTGGTGTTTTATTGGATCCCACTTAACTCGGGTCATTTAACCGAGTATTTTCCGGATTAATAACCCCTCGAGGATGAGATCCCTCGAGGATGATTTCGAAAACAAGATCCACCACAAGTTGCCTTCGGGCCTATTATATGAATCCCTTCCCAGGCCTATATATATAGTTTTATCGAGTTTTCAGTGAGACGAGAGATGGAGAAACCGACTGCACGTACCATGCAGAGGATGCCGTGACAGTCAAAGCGGGCTCTGGATTAGTGCCAGCGGACTGTTCCATTCCCGAGGGATCCTGACAACTCCGCGTTTGAGTTCCTCACACCCGGAGAACGTGGAGGTTTACGGGTACTGTTTAGTACAGCGCATGTCCGGACTTGTGGTTCAAAGGGTACTAAAGGCGACTGCCTGAGAGTACTCGGCCTTCGTGCTCAAGGCCAGGAGAAATATGGAGGTAAGGAGAGGGCTTAGGATAAAGTTTCACGAGAAGTACTGAAAAAGAAGTGCTGAGAGTAGCACAGTACCAGCAGCAGAGCAGTAAGTTCGGGATGCTACCGGGTCTGCAGCCCAGTGGCTCCTCAGTAGTGCCCTTCAGAGTGTTCTTGAGGAAGTATGATGTTTGCTTTCAGATGAGAGTTTGCTCTCATAGCCAGTTTGTTATAGTTATTTTATTTTCCGGACCAGTAACGCTTGTTACTGACGTTTTTCTTATATATATGTAGGTGATAAGCACGAGATGGATGCGCCAGCTTGGACGGAGGAGCAATGAGGTCTTGTGCACACACACATGTTAGATTTCTGAATGTTTAATATTGTATTATTATGTTATTATATTGTGAATGACATGATTAAATGTTTGATGCATGACAATGACATGAAATGAAATGATCAGAGTAGCGCAGCAAAAGTGTGATGGGTTAGGACCCAAAGTTCAGAGAATGATGAATATAATAGATTAGAAGTATGTGTGAATGCTATTGTTGCTATACGTATATATGTTTGAATATATGTATTTTGACAGGGTGGCCCCTAATTGCATTTTTAGGGGAAATTCTGTCCCTTTTATTTTATAATTTTTACTAATTTTGATCGTAATTGTGTTGGTGTGAAGTTTAGGTTGCATGTCATCCATGTAGTATCATGTTAGGGTTTTATGAATTTATCCATGCATGACAAGTCGTATCTTCATCTTAAGACGCCGAGATTGGATCCGCATGAGTTAGGTTCGGGTTAGCCGACCTAACCGGGGCCTGTAACATGCCGGTTCGGTTCACGAGCGTGAACCGGATTTGGGTGTTACTGAAAGGATTGGTGTTCCAAATGGAAATAAATATTATCAAAGAGCTTTCAACGAAGATAATGAAGACCATCTAGATGTCCATCATCAATACAACATAGAAGAAGATGACGGAGAAGAAGATAATCTTCCAGAAGATAATGATTATGAAGTAGAAGAGTCAGATTCTCACTATGATGTTGACTGATACCAAGAAGAATAAAGCTGTTAGTAAAGAATAAGTGTCAGGACGGACTTGAATTCGAATCTATCGGATACGTCCGAAACAATGTAATGAAGTTTGTAAATAAGTCGAGTCCATCTTTATATAAGAACTCAGTGTGTATGTTTGATCCCAAGTTTTCAAGCGGTTGAAGAAGTTTGGGTTCTAACGTTGAGACTGCAAAAGGTGTGAAGATCATATAGATCTTAAGCTTCTGTAAGTTCTATTTGTATAATAAAAAGTGTGTTGGCTTCATTATCTTCTTTTTCTTTAAACTCAAACTCTAAAATTAGTTTAACCAAATAATAGAGTAAAATCTTGAAAACTTTGGGATCTTCAATAAGACCGCTGAGTTTTGGACATCAGCATCAAGGCAGGAGGCCATTTAACCATTTGGTCCAAAGAACCATGTCATAAGAAGAGTGGAGTTTTTAAGAATTTGCTATATTAACCGGAAAAACTATATTGATGTTTGTTGAAGAAGATATAATTCTAATAGGACTCGTTTGCGTAATAATTTTTGTCTATATATGTGTTAGCTGTTAAAAGCATTATTATAGTATTGTGTATTTGATTCTAAGTATTATTAATAGCATTTTGTGGATTAGTTTGATAAGAAAACTCATATAAAAAGAACAAAAAGAGGATAAGAAGCGAGTTAATATATGAATCTTAGTATTATCATAGCAAAAGATAGAGTGCAAATAATAAGTATTCATATTTCTAATCCTTTAGTAACAGTTATATTACTACTAATAGGATCACTCATAATCCTTATATATTTTGTTATATTTTGTCTCATAGCTCAGAAGGTATTAAAATAAAATTATAAAAAAAAACCTAAACACCAGGCCTCACCCTGAATGGTATCAGAGCAAAGTTAAAAATCTTTGGGAAAAGTTCAAAAGATCAAAATAGATTCTATAAAATATTTAAATCTAGAATTACAAGATCATCACAAAATATTAATTAAAATAAAAGAAAATAGTCATATATGTAATTTCAGTAATAATTATAATCACGAGTTACATGGTAATAATAGCCAATTAAATAGTCTTGTATATCTTATTATAAATCTAGGAGAAATTTAGAGTATAATCAAAATAAATTAAATAGTATTTTAGAAAATAAAATAAAAAACCCCCAAAATAATAATTTAGATTATATAAAAGATCAAAATAATACTATTTTAGAAAAATTATCGAAATTATATAATAATAACCTAAGTAAAGAATTAAGAGAATTAAGAGAAGAACTATCTCTGGTAAGAATTACAAAATTAATTCAAGCAACTAAAGAATCCTGGAAGTTCTCAGTAAAATATCTATAAAACCTTTTAGTGGATTTGGAAGGACAGTAAATAATCCATCTCCAAGTACTTCAAATAATAAATCAGAAAGAGAAATAAGAATCAATGAAATAATAGATATAGATAAAAATTTAAATTTATATAATAGAAAACAATTGGCTAGTCTAGATCCTAAAATATTATATCAAATAGGAACATTTAGTTTTAATACACAAGTAATAATTACTACTAGAGAAGTTCCTATAAGTTGTACATGAAGTGATTCAGTAAATATAGATTTGTTTCATCAAGAAACAATAGATAAAATAATAAAATTAAGAAAAAACTTAGCTCATATAGGATTAATAATAATAAAGTTCAAAGGATTAAGTAGACAAGGATTAAGAACTAAAACGTTAGCATTAATATATGATGGATGTTAGACTACTAATATAAAGAGGGTTATTATAATATGTGAAGAAGTAGATATGAATGAAAAAAGTAGTCTATTATATTGTGCACCTAATCTATTAAAAAGCACAAAAGATTTGAAACACCTTAAGATAGGAATACAAACTAAATTAAACCTTAAAAAAACAAAATATATGAAAACTCAAAAAGAAGTTATCATGTGAGATTTACAGAACATGTAAATAAAACAAAGGAAGTTGAAGAAGAAGAAAATAAATTGGCCTTTGTTAACGAAGAATATACACCCCTTAAAAAGACAAAAAATTACATATATCACAAAAAACATCAAAATGGTATGAATATCAAATAGAAAAAAGTTAAAATAAAATTAATGAATATTAAAAAACAAAATAAATTAAGAAAAAAAAGGAAGAAATGCTGTTACCAACAGACACTGTAGAAATCATAAAAAATTCTAAAGCAGGAGAAGAAATCCTTAAACATAAAAAAGATTCTAGTGAAATAGAAAATTCTGAAGACGAAAAAGAAAATAAAGGTGTTGGTATTACTTTAAAAAACATCAATATATATATATATTAAAAAAAGACAGGATCGATCCATGTGGCAAATGTTTTACGACCATCGGCCCACCGGCCACCGGCCACTTAAAAACCCACAAATATTTCAAAAATATGAATATGAAAATAAAGAAAACAGAAAGAAAGTAAGGAAACTATCTACCCAATCAGAGCACTGGCTTTCGCCACGTCATCAATCTCCTCCATCCCCGTGTCAACCTACCCACCACCCACTCCCCCATTTTCATTGATCTTCTTATTTCTTGCCCAGTCAGAACAGAGATCAAGCTCCATCTTCTTGATCCTGCAAATCCATCAATCCAACTCCGAATTCCCAATCTCTCGATTCTACAAATGCAGGTTTGAGTACTTGATCCGTCGCAAGCAAGCTTGGTTGGTTGCTTTGGAGGTGGGAGGTGGGGAGGTGGAAGAGCAAGCTTCATTTTAATGGCGGCTTCGCTGCCTCCCTACTCGCCGCCGTTCCTGTGGCCAGCTTCGGGCATAAAGATGCGATCTTTGGACACCCTTTTCCGGCAAAGGTGCGTGCGGGGTTGGTTCGGGGTCAGGGCCGGTGCGGCCGGGGGAGAGGCGGCGCGGTGGGCGATGTGGACGAGGTGGAGGAGAGGGTTTTGAGCTCGTACAATGGGAATGGGAGTGTTAACGGGGCGGTAGTTGGTGGGAACGGGAGCTTGGGGAAGTATGTGAATGGGAATGGTGCGGCGGCGGCGGCGGCTGGGGTGGGTGTGGGGTTGGGGGTGGTGGGGGAGGTGAGGGAGGGTGTGGCGGCGGAGGTTGGGGAGGTGAGGAAGAGGAGGGTGGAGGAGATTGGGCAGGAGGAGGCCTGGTTTAAGCAAGCTGAGAGAGAAGCTTGAGGTAGTAGCTAGCTTCTTGCTTTTTCATGAGGTTTAGTTGGACTGTTCCAGGGTCTAGCATATGTTTGAAAGTTAAAGTTTGATGTTTCTGTCTCTGTTATCTACTTCTGTAGTTTAGTTGGAATATAAAACAAGTTTAGTTGGAAGATTAAGCTTTGATGTTGTGCTAACTGTTATCTGCTGTATTGAAAATGATCAGATAATGCTAGCTGAGGAATTCTGGCACATTTTTTTTGTACTCTGTGTATGGAGAAATGGAACATCCTTGTTAAAAGATAACTGTTCCTGTTGGAGAATTTAAAACCATGTAGCTTCACTTCTTGTCAAGAATTGTTTGATAGGCAAAAAAATGGCTGGATCCATTAGTAGAAACATGCTTTCTTTATGATCGTGAAGTGAGGAAATAGTTCATCAAAATCGTTTGAGAAGTTCTTTATATAGATGTTTTGATCTTATTACTTTTGCTCATTCCTATCTCTCATCTATTGTGCTTCTATACCCTTTTTTATTTACTTATTTCTTCGGAAACAGGTTTCAGTTGCACCTGGTGGCAGGTGGAACAGATTTAAAACCTACTCAACAATTCAAAGAACGCTGGAGATATGGGGGTTTGTTTTCACTTTTATTTTCAGGGCTTGGCTTAACAATCAGAAGTTCTCTTATCGTGGTTGGTACCTATTGACTGCTTGCAAAATTTCATAGTCCCATAAACGCACTTTTTTATCAGTTTGCTGCTTTGCAGGAGGTATGACTGAGGAGAAAAAAGTCAATCGTCGAAAAGAATTAGCAAAGTGGCTAAAAGAAAGTATCTTGAGGTTAGGTCCTACATTCATTAAAATTGGACAGCAATTCTCCACTAGAGTGGACATTCTTCCTCAGGAATATGTTGACCAATTATCTGAACTTCAGGTAAAATATTTACTCTCCTGACTTTCTTTCTCAATTTACTTGTTTATTTTTCAACATCTTTTTTGGAAAATGGTGTTGTGTATGCACTATTGCAGACATTAATATAGCCTCGATGTATTTTTCGAACAAATCTCACTTCACCACCTTAAATGCAGGATCAAGTTCCTCCTTTTCCGTCTGAGATTGCAGTGTCGATAGTTGAAGAAGAACTTGGGGCTTCAACAAGCGATTTATTTGACCGATTTGACTATGAGCCGATAGCTGCCGCGAGCCTTGGTATTTTTTTTAACAATTGGGAATTTTGTTTGCCTCCTTTTTATTATGTAGTTGAATAAATGCAATATTGCATCAGGCCAGGTGCACCGAGCAAAATTGAACGGGCAGGAAGTAGTGGTCAAAGTTCAAAGACCTGGTCTGAAGGATCTTTTTGATATTGACCTTAAGAACCTTAGAGTGAGAAATTTGTTTCCATGAACTTTTTGGCCAATGTTCTTGTTTCTGTGGTTTGTATGACACTATAAAATTGTCGATATAGATATTGTTTCATCTTCATTGATTACTTTTTCTCCAGAAATCATGAGATCTGATAGCATTTTAAAATTTGTGCACATTTCCAGGTGATAGCTGAATATCTCCAGAAGATTGACCCAAAATCTGATGGTGCCAAAAGAGATTGGGTTGCCATATATGATGAGTGTGCAAGTGTTCTTTATCAGGTTAGTCTTGATGTTGCGTATGCGAATATTTTGAAAGTATTAAAAGTATTGACAATTACAATTGCCTATCAAATTAATGAAGATTTTCTATTAGGACCTAAATTGTGGCTCAAACAGAAAAAAAAGAAGTTACCTTCACTAGTTATTCAGGCCTCTATACTTGACTTAATGCTAGTGTAATCTTGAATTCATTTTTTGTAACAGGAAATTGATTATATTAAAGAAGCAGAGAATGCAGAATTATTTGCTCATAACTTTAAAGACATGGATTATGTGAAAGTTCCAACTATATATTGGGAGTGCACTACACCACAGGTTCTTCTCATCTGTTTGTCTTTGTTCTTTATGTGCTCTCTTTACTTTTCTTAATGGATTTTTATTTTCTTTTCATAGGTTCTGACAATGGAATATGTCCCAGGAATAAAGATAAATAGGATAAAGGCATTAGATCAGTTAGGTGTTGATCGAAAGAGGTAATTATATCTCATACTCTTTGCATTGACCATCTGCTTTTGACTGTGACATAGGACTGCACAAGAGACTAATACTTATTCATGTTTATCATTAGAAGTAATATATGTAAATTTTAAATGGTCTAACCACTTGTCCCAGTAGCTCAAGTTGTTTGGTAAGGGAATCACTTAATATTTATTTTACACTCTCCCTCATGTGCAAGAAAATTTTTAAGGCTTAGCACGTTAACACATACTGGGCAAATAGTGCTTTCTTAAAAATGGGACAAATTAATATTGGGGCAAATTAATATTTCTCCGATTATATATCACCAATGGGATTCGAACTCCTGCCCTTTGACTTTGATACCATGTAAATTGTGATTAACTTCTAGTTGAGGACTTGAAGCAAAAACAAGTCTAAGTAGAGAGTTAGCCCTGGAGTGGGAATTGCTTGGTTAAAATGGGAACCACTTCTTTGTATTGACCTTTTATTATGTTCCATCTGCTTTGTGAAAAATTTGAAAACCTGCTAATTAACAACTTAAGTTAGATGACAGAGCCATGAACATCCGTGCATTGAAAAGACAAGTAATCTATATCTTACAGATATAATGGATAAATGTGGATAAATTTCAAATTTTCTTTGAAAGAGAGGGTAGCAATAGAGCGCAACACTTAAAATTTGGTCATGTGTGCAGAAGCTTGTATGGAGTCTGTTATAAAATCAGAATTTTCATGATGATTAAAGCAAAAATATGGAATTTGATTAGATTGGCGAAAAATAATATGGAAGGTCTTGTGTTGTAGAAATATGACTGAATATGAATAGGTATATGATCCCTTCCCTAATTAAGTGGATGATTATAGATTAATATAAGGGTGCAAGGTGGTGGTGTTGTTAATGAATGATTGCAATTATATTTTGTAGATGGATGCACCAACTTGGGCTGATATTCATCCTTCTACTTGCTTTGTCATTGCAGACTTGGTCGATATGGTGTTGAATCTTATCTCGAACAGATATTATCACATGGGTTTTTTCATGCAGACCCAGTTAGTTTTCTATGCTTTTATGGCCTAACTTTCCAGTATTTGGATAAATAATCAATTATATTATTCTCTAAGAGGAAACTAATCAAACAATATAAAATACAAGTTCAGGCATGAAAGGGGAGCTTTTTTTTTTTTTAAATCACCCTATAATAGCACAATAATGAATTCTTGCTGGCCCAAACATTTTTTTACATTCGGCTACATTACCTTAAAACAGCAACATCAATTTCTGTTGCAGCATCCAGGAAATATCGCTGTGGATGATGTAAATGGGGGAAGGCTTATTTTTTATGACTTTGGGATGATGGGAAGGTAACTTGAGCTTTGTCTTCTTCTCATTCTTTTCTATCTGATTGCACTGGTCCAAATTAAATGAGGCATTGACTAACAAAATCGTTTTGGTTGTTGTCAGCATTAGTCCTAACATAAGAGAAGGCTTGCTTGAAGTATTCTATGGAGTTTACGAAAAGGATGCAGACAAAGTAAGCTTTTGGACTATGTATGTTAAATTTGAAGCTGCTGCATATCTTTGCATGTAAGTTACTAGGGGATTCTTTTGTAGGTACTCCTAGCCATGGTTCAGATGGGGGTTCTTGTGCCAACTGGAGACATGACTGCTGTTAAGAGAACAGCTCAGTTTTTCTTAACAGGTACTCAAACAAAAGATTATTTTGGTTTGAGAAAAGCATTGGACTATTTTGATGGCGAATATAGTTGTACTTTTTATTGTTTGCTGGTTATCAACTGGCATCTATTGTGTCGCTCACATTTATAGCTTTGAAGAGAGACTCACTGCCCAACGAAAAGAAAGAGAAATGGCTACAGCTGAATTAGGATTCAAGAAACCGTTAAGCAAAGAGGAAAGAATTCAAAAGAAGAAAGAGCGTCTTGCAGCAATTGGTAGTACTTTGAGAACACATATAACTTACTTTATTTAAACAATTCAAGTATTTTCTGGTCAATGCAGAAGCCAGTGTTGTTCCTCATCCAAATTTCTTTTCTCTTCAACAGGAGAAGATTTGTTGGCAATTGCCGCCGATCAGCCATTCCGGTTTCCTGCTACTTTTACCTTTGTCGTTAGAGCATTTTCTGGTACTGCATAAAATTTATCTAACTTATTTCTTACGGCCTTTTCTCATGTAGCTTATGAGTAAATTTTGTCTGTTTCAGTACTAGATGGCATTGGGAAGGGTCTTGATCCTCGATTTGACATTACTGAAATTGCAAAACCGTAAGTTTGGTTTCATTAGTTACATCATACAAACATACACACGTGCATGCATGATTTGTGTTCCTTATTCTTTAAACATTTCTATCGATTCTTGTTAGTTATGCTTTGGAACTGCTCAAATTCCGAGAAGCTGGTATCGAAGTGTTAATGAAGGCAAGTTTTGAACCTGTGGTGGATTATATTGCTTTAGCTTTATAAGTAAGTTTTTACCTACAACTTTTGATCTTGTGCAGGACTTACGCAAAAGGTGGGATCGGCAGGCACGTGCATTTTATAACCTATTTAGACAAGCAGATAGGGTTGGGAAGCTTGCTGAAATTATTCAACGATTGGTAAAGAACTTGAACAATAATTTATTCATCTAATGTCTCGTGTTTTATGTACCCAGCAATTAAATTCTAATATTCTACAGGAACAAGGGGACCTGAAGCTACGAGTCCGTGCTCTAGAGTCTGAGAGGGCATTCAAGAGAGTCGCAGTTGTCCAAAAAACAGTTGGCAGTGTTAGTTTTCTTGCTTTATCCAAGTTTAAAACATTTTAATACTATGCTTTAATGCTTAATTCCAGAGTAAAATCTTTTGTTATTTTTCTTAAAACTTAAATTAATGATTCTCTGCATACTAATTTGTGTGGAAAATTACAAATTAGATGTTGTATGATATTCTTTTATGCACGATATTTTGAGGAAGTCAAATTTCCGTAACATCTGAAGTTTTATGATATCTCACATTGCAGGCTGTAGCTGCAGGCAGCTTAGTAAATCTTGCCACAATGCTGTATTTCAATTCCATTCGCGTAAGATGCTTTGTTCCTTCATTGATGACAGTGATTTGTTTGTTAACGTCCATGTGCATTCTTGATACCATTATTTACCATGATGTATATTGCAAGCTGCATTTTCGTTTAGTTCGTCATGTGTTGCACTAAACTTTTTACTTGGTCAATGATAAATTCAATTTACTTGTCAGGTTCCTGCTATAGCGGCTTATACAATCTGTGCATTTTTTTGTTCACAAGTTCTCTTTGGCATCATCAAGGTGAAGAAACTGGACCAGCAGGAGAGATTGATAACAGGCACTGCTTAATCCAAGGAGCAGTGAGCTGGCAAATTTTGTTATTACATATATACTGCTGTTGCCTTTTTAGTTAACCATTTTTTTTAATCACCAGTATAGGGCTATCATTTATCTGTCAAATGTAAATGAGGACGTGCAATTAAAATATCTGGAACAACATTGTATAACTTGTAATTGAGGACAATAGATATATACTGTGCTTCCAGTAACACTGTAAATTTTAATTGTACTGTATATTTGGATAAAAGTGATAATATTGTCTTGTAATTTGAAAACAAAACAGATTAAAACTTTATTTTTTGTGGCTTTTGCAAACAAGCTTAAATTTTATGGCCAGTTTGTGTGCATTTTGATTATCTTTGTGTACCTTGTCTTCTTATTCAACTTTCATGGATGAGGTATTTATGCACTTGGGGTTTAAGCTATGGTAGGCCTTCAAATTCTTCAATGAAAGTGTATGGGATCCGAAGGGATTGAAGAGGCTTCCTTTTGATTAGTGATCTTAGAAATGTAAGTTGGGGAGTCAATTTAATAAGAGCTTTATGTACATGAGCTTATGTGAACTATATGCTTTTTATTTAGTGTACATTAATTTAGTGGTCTGTGTGGATTTGTGGACCATTATATTTCATTTTGAGAACAAGGATTAGTTTATAAAATAAGCTCATATAATTTTCTAAAAATTTAATTTAATTGCATTATGATTTCAATTAGAGAATTTTATGATTGAAGGGTGTCATGAAGGTGATTAATCATTGGCAATTAAAATAAAATAACCTTACACCTTATTTTACTTGCATTTTTAAGAACATCAATGTAGCAATGTGAGTGCTAAAGATGCATCGTTTTATCAATACGATCTGCATTAAATATCTATCAATGTATAGTTATTATAAAAAAAAATATTGAAGGTTAAAATGAGGGCAAAATTATCAGGTTTTGTGTAATTCTCTTTAACCGTAACAGTTATGTTCCCCTCAATTTGTAATTTCTGCATGATCTTAAAATTCTCTTTCAATTATAATTTCTATTTCGCCAGAGGCTTAGAGCAAAGCAAGTTGATCACTTAATATTTTCTACCCAGATCACAATATGTTAGCTCACAAGAATAGTAAATGAAAGGAGCCATCCTTGCCGTATTGGACTTAAAATTTGTTCCTGTTTAATTTCTTGTGTGCTCTGTAATTTCCACCAATACTAATTTCTTCGGTGCTAGTTCTTGAGCTAAATTTAGTCTATAATTTTGGGTGTTGCTGGCCTTAAACTATGCAAAATTCACGGCATCAATGGTACCTCATCATGCACCGCAATGAGCAAGCAAGCAATGCAAATATACCCATAATATTATATGATCAAGATCACCTCCTTCAAACTCCTCACCTTATGAACACAGATTCAATTCAATGGCTAATACAGTATTTGCATGAATAGTTCAGTAGAAGCCAAAGGGCCTGTAAATACCCAATACTGGCTTTGCACCCAATGCACATATAGCTAGCAATACTCCAACTTCATGTTTATAACAGTTGGAATTGATCAGCTTGGTACCATGAAGAAAATATTGTCATCTCCACAGGTAGTGTTGGTGCTCATCGCCTTTTCCGGTAACTAGTCCCATGCATGCATAACATGTTCTTAACATGCAAATTTAAGCTTCGATTCAGATTGCATGGTTCTTCTTCTTGTTCATGACTTCGTGTTGATGCACTGATTGTTCTGGTTCTTGATTCTCGACAGAGATGAATTATGAGGCGGCGGCGAGTTCGCAATGCGGCTTGGCATTTCTGAGTGCAGGGTGCACCGATAAAACTTGTAACAAATTCTTTACAGAACAGGTTCGGGGTGCTGAAGCGCAGGGCAAATGTTATCCCAAATCGATTTGCCATTGTATCTGCACAAAGGAACCATGATAATTCGTCTGATCCATGCGACTTCATGGCTTATAACTTGCCAATTATATTGAATTATACATATGGTTGCCCTTCAATTTGGACTAGCATACGGCTAATGTAATTATGTAATAAGATTTTTGGGTTTTTCAGGTTATGTGAATAAAAAGCTTAATTTCATGGGTTACATGTACAGCATTGCAATTAAATAATATATAGTATTTTTTTGCCCATTCGAGTCGTAGTTTCAAATTTTCATTTTCAATTGATTATTTCTTCGAGTTAATTACACTTCGTCTGCCACGGGCTAACCGTGGTAGAATGCTTGTAGCAAAATTTTTTGACAAATTCTTTTAAGTTTTTAATGTTTGGCATGGACTTTCCCGAGACAAATAATTGGTATGGGCTTCCTCTCACGAATGGGTATTGAGAACATATACATAGGTATGCCATTCATAATGACCCCTGTGTGTACATCCTTTCTCTTATTTTATTTTCTATCCCAGGGCATCTTAAGTATGTACTTATTAAATATATTTAAAAATTATTTTTCTATCGCACTTAATTTATGACTAATATTTTAAAAACCTTTTGACACATGCCTTTTGCCATAGCTTATGGCTTGCAATTTTGCAACATGTTCAGGTAACTAAACTATGAATAAATATTTTAGATAATGTCAAAGTTATGTCAATTTTGTAACTATTTTATTTAACGATGACAATTTTTTTCCTACTATTACGGGAAGCCCAAGATAAATTTAATAAATTTTAAAATTAGCTGTGGAAAAAAATTTGTCATTATTGGCAGCCTATGAATTTTTTTTGTCTCGGGCTTCTTATAGAAAATTTATAAAATTTTCATAAAATAAAAATAAATTGTTTATAGATAATTTGTCACGGTTTTTTTGCTACAAGCTTTCGTGGCAAAATTTTGTCTCTCCATATCGTGGTAGCAAGCCTCCATAATAACCAGAAACAATTCAAAATATTGGATGGGATTTCTTCCACCCATAATAATTTTTTAATATATCAAAGGAGCTGAAGTTGGCTTAGGGCTCCAAGTGGCCGTCTAATGTATTGTTTCGAGATGGTTAATTTTTTTAAAAAGTAGTAAATTTAGCCACACTGCTTTTAGTTTAAAATGGTACCAGTTGACCGCTTTATTAAAGGTGCTTGTTTATTTTTCATACTAAAAATTTATCCTTAATGATATAAATAAATAAAAATTATTATTCTTAATATATGAGAAAATTGTATATGAGGTACACCTCGTATATTTTATATGATTTCACATTTAATTTGAACCTTTTTTAGTGTGTATCACAAAATAATAATATATATATATATATATATATATATTAAAAATAGAGTACATAAATAAGAAATTGATAAAATTTTACCTTTTTTTACATTATTATAACCTTTTTTAGTTTTTAAAAGATATTCTAGTTAATAGATTATTTAAAATTTATTTTTATTATAACTATTTTGATAATTAAGATTAAATGGTTAAAATATTAGATTGAATTGAAATTGTATAATTACCCTTATTCTTTATTTGTCTATTTATCTATGTAGATTTTGAGTAGTTGGACTTACTAAATTATTCAAAATAAAAAGTATAATTCAAATAAGTTATATGAGTTGTAACTCATGTAAATAAGGCTTTTAATATATTTTCTTAAAATTTTACATTATTTTAATTTTTAAAAATTGGTTTAATGTAAATGTACGGCGCAAGTGATACCTAATTTGTGATCTGACATGAGTTTTGTTGTCGCTAAAGCAATCAAAATTTTTTGGTTGTTAACTGTTTATCAGTTGTCACGACGGTCAAAGTCAATAGTGAGAAACGGTTAGGAAACCAATAAACGAAGACTAAATTATTAAATAACCTCACAAATGTATATAAATGCCTCTTGCAATCGCAAAGCACTACGCTCTATGTACATCGAATTTCTGATAAGAAAGAAACATTTTAATTCAATAAGTGCATTATGATTTCAATTATAATTTGCGTTCTTATTGGTGGCATTAAATTTGCACTTCATGAGAAATGACATGGGATCATGTGCTAGTTATTTCCTACTAACCATCGATAGATTTTTTTGGTTAGTGGGCTTTTAAGCGGTTTTGTTGGGTGGCTTCTCAAAATTTTTCTCAAAATAAAATATAATACAAACTGAAAGTAACCATCCTAACCTTCTTGGCTTTATTGGGCTAAAAAAAATGTAATCTAAATGTTTTGGGTGCCATATATTTCCGCCAATGCAGACTTGACATAATTTTGGGTGTTGCTGCGCTTAACGCAGGGAAAATTCGCATTATAACTGCAGATCTTATGCAAAGTGCTGCCAACGCAAACACATGTCCCATAGTAAAAGAAAAGAACATCACCTTCAAACTCCCCACCACATAAACACAAATCCAAGTTAATGGTTAACAGTTCCAATTTGATTGGCAATATCACTGGACATACCTGTTTACATATGCCACATTGCCATCGCACAATACGAGCAACCAGTATATAAGTTTCTGGCTTGCCCATTCCTTCCACCACCGCTCTTGGTAGTGGAAGGATTAACGAGCCCGGTCAGGCCTTGGCCCAGTTGCCCTCGGTCCGATGTTAATCGAACCGCTATCTTTTAGCAGTTCTCGAAGCTGGGCCTCGTTAGTCTGGGTCAAAATCAGTTATTATTATTAATTAAATGATGGTTTTAAAAGCATACTTTTTTTCCGCATAATTTTAAAAACTTGTTCCTATTAAATGTTTTGGACATTTTTGACATAGATTTTTTTAAAAAATTTATGTATGTACTTTATCCTTGTAATCAACCACTAGCGCGAATCTTTCGAATGTTTTTGGTGCTCGGCTTCTTGTATAAGCCATAGTATACGTAATTTATTGAACTTATAAAGTTTAGTTAATCAAACCAGGATAACTAGTTAAATTATTGTAGTAGAGATTTTTTGCTAGTGGTAGACTAGAATTGGTTTTCGTTCTTTTATTATAGTAAAATTATTTTTTTAAAATTTATATTAATAGTTAATAATAAAGTTTATTTATTATTTTAAATATGTTTTGAGTAGGTAAGTGATTTGGTGAGGGGGTTGGTTGTTTGGGATTGTTTTATGGTAGCTTGGTTATACAGTGTATTAACTAATCATACACGTTATACGTAGCTCAAAATGCCTCTTGAGATTATGCAACTCAAAAGCACAAATTAGGACATATTTATTTACAACCCTCATAATATGAAATACATAAGATGGCTCACACTCAAATACAACTTATTTACACCAATAATACATCACTAAATGCACCACAATATTTAATCACATTTGGTTAAGTTAAACATTAATTATTTATTAATGTAAAAATTTGAATTAGGAGTTCTGGGCTAGTGCCGCGACTCTGGTTCAAAGCGTCGCGGTGCTAGCGCCATATACTTTCATTTACCACACAAGTGCCATGGCCCTCAAACTCCTAGCTCTCAGTGTCGTGGCATTCACTTAAATCAGATGCTTCACAAAATCAAAATATTGCAGCGCTGAAACTCAACTTTCAGTGTCGTAGTGCTGGCCTAGCTAAAGCACACATATGAACACCAATATCACGGTGTTGTAACTCCTTATTTCCCATGGTGTTGGCTTCGTTTCATCATAACATCAATTCGTAGAGATGCGGCGCTAGGTTATAGCAGCACGGTGTTACCGCGGACAATTTTATTCTTAATTAAGTTAACTCATGTTGAACATTCTTAAAAGTTAATTACACTTTTTAACACCTGCCCATATTTAAGTTTTCATGCAATTAACTATTATATTCAGTTTTGCCATTAAAGTACAATTTAACAAGATATATTTATGTACTTACTACATGAATTAACTATCATATTGATTTTAATTATAAACATGTAGAGCTCCGTAAAATCATTATATATATACTTATCATCATTAATTCACCATGAATTACAAGGAAAATGAAAATATGCCATGATTTTAATCTAAACAAGAGTGTACATGCATAATTCCTTACTTTTCCTGCAACAAACATGTTTAATGAGTTCGATATTCGAAAATTCAAGGAACTGCACAATTCTACAATCAACTCATGTAATTTACATATTTCCACACCTCACAAATCAATCAAAAACTTGTATATAATAGATTAAAACATGATGTATAGATGTTCTTTACACAAATCAATTAAAATATGATAATTCATGATGAAAAAATATGGAAAAGTGGTGGAATTACCGAGCCTTAGTTATCCCGTCTCCTTCCCCTAAAAGCGTTGACGGCAAGAAAGTTGAGAAAGAGAGCTCTAGATTTATATACGTGGGTCTCTAATAATCATGGGTATTTTGATAATTTAAATAAAAATATTAAAAATTCTAAAAATATATAATTAAATATTTTATTCTGAAAATAATAATAAATTATAATCTAAAATAAATTCTACTTAATTATTTTGCTGGTCTAAGCCTTTTCGATTAATTTTAATCAATTAAGTAAATAATCAAAAAAATTGACCCAACCTAAGGTCTTATAGATGAAAAAAATAAAAAATAAAAAATTTTCAACAATTTACTTAACCACCTTATTTTTCATTCATGTAAATCTCATTTATATGAGACCCCTTTTAAAAAGTTCAAAAGGAGATGCTCATATAAGCTTTAACTATATAATATATACTATAAATATCCTTGTTAATGTCCGCGATGTGCCGACCAATTTTATACCAAAATCTAACAATGTAATAATTAATTTTAGAAAAAATTAGTATTTGAAATTCCTTTCTATGGAAATTTTGAGAATAATTATGTAACATGTTCGAGCTAGTTTGAACTTTGTTAAGTGGGTTAATATTTTTAAGTAATATAAATCATATCTTTATCAATTTTAAGTATCAAAAGAGTAACATATACTAATTTTATATAACTTTTTGTTTATATAATTTAAATTTAATATAAATGACATAGAGTTGATTTGTCGATTCTATTCTATAACATGTCGAGTTGAGTGGTTTAGACCTTTTAAACTATGATATAAATATGAGATGTAAAATCTTTCACAAAAAAATTTCTTCTTTTTTTGTACTTTTTGTGAGAAATTTTGTAAAAATATAATATTAAAGGAAATTATTTGGTGGAAGTCTTAATTGCATCTTATCACCATAAAATACACTAAATGGGGCCATTTCATTAATTAGTGGAAGATCAATGTTTTTGTCATCAAATATTAAATGAAGCCTAAAAGAATAAATATCTCCGTATCAATATAAATTATAAAAGAATAAATATCAAGAATAATATTTTTAGATTAATTAAATCAATATTTTTAAGTAACATAAATTATATATTTATTGATTTCAAATTTTCAAATATAAGTACTAATTTCTTACAACTATTTATTTACATAATTAAAAAAATTAAGTAAAAGACATTAAGTTAGACTCTACGTATACATGACGAGTCGATCAAATTTTAAATTTTCAATTTATATTCAACATAACAAATACTTGCGATCATATTAATAAATTTCAAATACAACAACAAAATAGTGCCTGTATAAAAGTCAACCGTAATGATCCAAACATATTCCAAGCCATTAATGTAGTACCCTTACAATACCATTCTTTAAAAAAAAAAATTCAACCCAAACTTCAAAAATAAATGATCAATCCGAAGACAAAGAACCAGGGTTTGGAGGTAGCCTTGATTTGTTCAAAGATGTTCCTTAAAGAAGATGCCAAAGTTTTCCATTTCTGATTTTGGTCCGACGATACCGATCTCAATCCCACCCTCTCCATCTCTGCTCTCTGCCAATGACATCGCTCCGTTGCCTTCGATGGACTTCACTTCCACTTTCTTGGCCACGCCCCATCCAAAATCAATCTCGTAAACCCCCAACCGCGGGGACCCCGCAATTGACAGCACCCGTTCGTTAACAAGTTTAACAAACTTGTGCACCATCTCCCTCAGCCCAACCACCGGCCGACTCTCTAGGCCTTCGATTCCCGACCCAATCGCCTTTGATGCGGCAATGATCCCCTTCGTCTCGTCTACAAGCTCTGCCCCGCTGGCCTCACAGTACACTCCTCCTATGCAGTTGCCGAAGTAGGCGCCCGGCATCGGCGGCTCTAGCCGCCTCCGACAATCCCCAGCAAAGCTCATGTAAACAGTTCGATAATGGTCGCCACGAGCCTTGGTCAAGCACACCCATACATGCGAACATGCCGCCACAAATGTGGACGGACGAACACCCGTGACTGATGCAATCCGACCTCGTAGCTTTTCGATCTGGGACCGAGTTAGTACAAACGTCGCTCGAACAAGCGGACCGAGTTGGATCATTTTGGGCACCAACTCGGCGAGACTAGCTTCCAACTCGGGCCCGACTCGTTGCAGGTCTTGTAAGAACCCCATCTTGTGCTCGTCGAGCTCTCCCAGCACTCCCCGGTCGTAGACGGGCGCCGCCGGCAACTCCGACGGATCGGCTACGGACCTGTGCATGGCTGCCCAGGCTTTGAGGAAGCGGGTGGAGCTGTTGCCGTCGGCCGCCGCATGGTGGATGGACACCCCGAGGCAGAAGCCGGCGCCGGGGAAGATGGTCACCTGCACCGCACATATTGGAGACCGGCCCATCTCGTCGGCGGAAGGGAGGGCAGGAACGAGAGGGTCCATCATCCTCACATCCTTTGAGCTATCGGAAATGAGGGCTGCGAAGTCGGCGTCGGATTCGGCGACGACGAACGAGACGGAATCACCGTCGGCATAGGCTATGACGAGCTCGCCCGTCTCCGGGGATGGGACGAGGTGTCCGGCGAGGGAGAAGTAGGATTGGAGGGTGAGGGAGAGGGAGTGTCGGAGGGCGGGGAGGTGGTTGCCGAGGAAATCATGGAGGGTGGCAATGTTGGTAGAGTGGTAGAAGAAGAGACGCTCGACAGGACCCATGAAGAGCCATAAGACGTCGTAGAAGGTGAGGGGAAGGACGGTGTCGGGAACGGAGGAAGGTGGCGGCGAGACTCGGTGGCTCTCCAGCACCTTCACCGCCGGTGATGCCGTCGACTCATTCTCAGATCGACCGACGGCCATGGCTAGCTAGTGTTTATTGATTGATGAGGAGGAGAGGAGGAAAGGCTTGAAGTGATATGAAGCTTGTGCAGAATAGGTGCATGAATTTATAGTAGGAGGAGGTATTTGAGGCCATGCATGGGAGCCAGAGAAGAGGATAAAAGGCAATGTTGTTATTAAATATGTGATGACAGAAAAGAGAACTCAATATGTATGTTGTCCTTCTTGTTGGTTTGTGTCCAGATTAGCTCAAGATGGAATATATTGAAAATTTAATATCTTAATATAGAGAGTCCACATATATATACTCCAAATTGTTTCAAAAGCCTAATTACAAGCGAGTGTCTAACTGATTCTTCAAATTGTCTGTGCAACTCAAACGTGCACGTCCGGACTTTGTTACTCTATTAGTAGATAGCACCACTCGCTGGATAGGAGGAAACTGACAAATCGAAATTGCAAAAACGTTAAAAATTTTGAGGATACGACTTGAGGGAGTTTCCGTATAGGATTTATTGTGAAGTATCTCCTTTTCAATTGGGATTATAATATGAGAGTCTCCATATAGAATTTGATTCTTCAAATTGCAAAACATTAAAAATTGAAAATATAGGCTTATGCGTATAATGCCTTGCCTAAAATAGTGGCATAGGTTGATCTAATTTGTGCAGAAACGAGATAATAACGTCTAAGAATCTGGGCTCAAGCATTATATCGTCTCGCCCAGCAGGGAGCTAATACAATCCCTCCTCTCCTCCAGAAATCAGAATTCTACAGAGATACAATTTTTACCTACGATTTGGGAGGGGCGATCCAGGCCCAAGCGATAGTGCAAAGCTAGGGCGACACTTGAAGGCCCCTGATAGCAAGCTAACAGTAGTGGGCCCTCTCCACAAAAAATAAATTTAATATCATGCGCCCCAATTTATCAGATATTAAAGTGCGAGAACAGATACTACACTTGAACTAAGCCAAAAGGCCGATAAAGGCATGGCTTTGGAGAAGTCCATTTTATAGAAGTTGTATGCATGGTATATTGTCAATACATATATAGAAGTTGTATGCATGGTATATTGTCAATACATATTCGCTATTGCCTATATATTGATTCCGTATATGACGTGATCGACATTCCTACCATTCAAACGATTTGCGATTTTCAACAACTACATATAAACAATCTAAACGGATTTCTTTAAAAGAATGCTAAAAAATGAAACTTGAACTGATTTATCAAGTTTTTCCGATGTACGTGTACGCAGAGAAGTAAATAAAAATTGGGAGGTAGAGTTGCTGTGATTTTATTGAATTATCTGATAGTAGATTTTCTATGGAATATGGCAGCTATGGTTGATGTTAGTCATATGTGGCTACTGTTTTCTCGTAGGAGCTCAATCATTTTCCGAAGGGGCATTACATACCTATCACATAAGAACTTGGTTTTTATTTTCGTAAACAGATACAACAGGCTGCGTACCGGAGAACACTGGTATACTTATTTAACTGATTACAGAACTGTTTTTTACGATTAACAACCGACAATTTTGCAGAAACTTGATGAAAGACGAGTTTGAGTGAATAACTGCTTAGTCAAAATTATCAATTTTGATGGGTGTAATATCATCTGCAACTTGGACTTGCCCCACCAGACGAGTAAAGAACATCATCTGTTGCTCCAGCGTGAATTTGATATTTGCAGCCTGTAAAAACTACTCTTCAGGAACAGTACCAAAAACCTTTTCTGTGAGAGATTTCAGAATAGATTCACTTAAATACCTTGCGGAATCCATGTTGTTCTCCTTCGTACTCAACAAGTGCAACAGGCAACCCTTTATTCTTCAATGCCTGGTAAATCATGCGTGCTTGACCTGGCGGCACAACCTGAGACAGTAGTTTGAAGCATGATAAATTGTTAAGAAATAGATTTTACTCGTATTGGCTAGAAAGTAGAAAGTCCTATCTATAAGAAAAACTCTATCTTATGCCCAGATGGTGTCTGTCAAGCATATTCAGATTTACACAGATTTACTAGTTAAAACACAAAGATATGAAGTTTTATTCCACAAAAACATTGTTGAGGACGAGAATTTTGTACCTTATCATCTAACCCTTGAAAAAGGATAACAGGGCAAGAAAATTTCTCCACAAAGTTAATGGGTGACCTATCATAGAATGCCTTATCATCTCCTACATGATAACATTAACAAATTAGAACATGACGATGCCCCAACCACAAGCAAAGTCACACCAGCTCATAGAAGAGGGAAAACCAAGCAAAGCATCATCTGTAAATTTGTCACTGACCAACAAGATTATTAATATAATGAGATTCCAATTTATGAATTTCTGCCACCAACAAAGATAAGTCGGCAACCTGTCCATACCAAGAATTGACATGAGAAATCAAAGAATAGATACAAAGAGCTCAGCATAATAACTGCACCCTAATATCAACAAAAAAAAAAGAGCTCCCTTCACATTTTCAACAGTTCAGAGTGTCATATTTTGCGACTAACAATAAAGATTGTAATAAGATGAATATCACACTAATAATGGTTTTCAAATCCATTTCTCAATGGCAATCCTCCATCTTTTTAATCCCTTTCTCTATCTCCTTTGTTGTATTTACTACAAGTTTTCTCCCAAGATCACCCTTCTTTAAGCATAATTTGTTCAAATTTCCAATCTCTTCATGACATCTAATCTGCTATTTTCCTTTATGTCTTCATCTCAAATAGGTCACGCATTACAAGGTAAAAGTGAAATATTACATTATCTCAATACAAGTCCCAACTGTCTCATATTTCCTGTGTTCAATACCTTATTCCTTTGACTTGCCCCCTAGTCATACTCTTAAATAGCAGCAGACCCGCTGGAAGGATCTATAGTAATTTTTACGCATTGTATCAGCATAATATAGGCACTGACTATGACGATTAATGATTTTTTCCATCTTTAGCTTTCACTCTTCCTAGTAATGGTGGAACAATGGAAGAGCATTTAGCACATGAAACATGGCTTTGAAGTATCATCTGGTTACCAAAGTCAATTAGAGGTCACACTTCAAAATAAGGTGCACCCCATCTCACACAACTGGGAAAGGCATCATAGACAGCAATCAATAAAAGAGAAAATTTCAATCCAGATTTGAAGTACTATCAATCACTGACACCATATAATGAAGCACCCGCCATAAAAGTGTCCCTGAAAGCAAGACTAGCCAAGGTTGTGTAGCCACCAGCAGACTCTCCAGTTATACAAAGCCGTTTCTTGTCAACCTTCCCACTTTCCACCTTCAACAGAAAAACCATATTTTGCCATCATGAAAAAAAAACTTTTGATCCACTAATTAGTTATTTTATTTTTCTTCCCTAAACACTGAAAAATGAACAAAGCATTTAGGAAGCTTGTTACCAAATATTCAGCACATCTACAACAGTCGTTAACATCCACAATACCCCAGGCTCCCAAGAGTCTCTCTCTGTAATGTCTTCCATAGCCTTCAGATTGAAGACAGAGGAATGACCACATTGAAGCTAAAATATCAAACTTAATAACAGATTTATGAGGGCAGATCTGAATGCATCCATCATTCTGCTACTTAATGTCGTTATACATGATTTGATGTCTAACAATGATGAAAACTAGCTAAGAAGGTGCAACACACACTTTTAAGTACATGAATAAAAAGGCATAGAAGTTCGACAAACCTTAACTGACAAAGTTTTCTTTAAAAAAAAACTTACTCAAAGAATAAAGCTATCAGGACATTGCATTAACTAAGTAAGACCTTCGACCAAGAGCAAAAAGCTAAAACCCATCTTTCAGAGATATTCTATATGATATTTAAAATATGAATTGTATTCCTTAGATGAATGAATGAGGACAGACAAACCAGTGCTTCCACCATAATTGACATCAACAAAAGCCCAGCCTCGACTAGTCCAAAACTGAATGTTTAGGTCCAAAACTTCACGTGCTTCTGCAGTGGGACCGCCTAAAATATTCACAAAATTACAACTAGCAAATAAACACAAAAGTTCACTTTGTGCATTGGCGTAAGGAAAATTAAAGAAATTTTCAAGTCCACTTTATCATCAAAGAAGAAAAAATTGCAAATATAATATTTAAGCACAGGACACTTCAAAACAGATTCTGTGAGTAGAAGTTATAGGAAATGAACACATTTATAACAAATCTTTTATACAAATTCCTTACTAATGTTAAGGATGTCAATTGAAGTGACAGGTCAGTAGAGTAATCTTTTGAACTATCAGTACACAGAAAGTTCACAAGAGTGCAAGCTTCTTGAAGAATAACAATGTGCTTGCAATACAGATATTTTGGTCCACAAGACAGAGATCAGCTCTAAGCTTTGAAAATACCAAATTCTCTGGGAAATTGTGGGTTGAGGCGTCTATGAGAATTATAGATCAATCAGTTTCCAACAAAAGCAAAAGAAAATATTTTTAAAATAGCATAGAGTATGCTATAGATCCTTTGAAGAAGGAATATATTGATAATTTTGGTGAAAAAAGCATTCCTTCCTTTGGAGAACAAAAAAATGATCAGAAATTTGAGAAAATTATGTGAACAGTTCTGACATTAAGCTATAACTGATCTGAAGAGGTTCAAGCATCCCAATAGATACATAGCTAATGACTCAATCATTAACCTGTATAGTAACATGTTTACCATGACTTCTCAGTAGAAGTGGGGGTTTTTCATCAACAGAAGCTCGGTAGCCATGATTAGCAGGTGGATAAAAATATGCATACGCAGTCTGATCTGATGTTCCTGTAGAAAACTCAATCACTTCTGGTGAACTGATGTATGGTTGGTATTTGAGACAATCAGGAGATGCAGACCAAATAATGGAAAAATCGGTAACCTTGGAAAGGTTTCCATCTAAACTCACCTGCATGGAACAATGTAAGAACTAGAAGCAAGAAGAAGAACAACAGGGAGAAAACCACATGTTTCCAAATGCCATAAATAAGGTCTAAATTCAATTTGATTGGAGTATACAGCAAGGAACAGGTTAAGGTACATAAAATTACCTTAGCTACCGATAATGGACAATAAGCAGAAGCACCCTCAATATAAAGACAGGAAGGACCTGAGACCTGAGAATGCACAAACCACTTTCACTGAAAGTTTATTCTCTGCAAGAATCTTAGCATTAAAATTACAAAGAGAGTTCACTAAATCTCTTGTGAAAAGATGGTTTATTCTCTGCACAAACTTATTCACAACAAGTTTATTCACTGAAAGTTTATTCTCTGCACTAAATTAAATTACACAGATTTAGTGAACTCTCTGCAATAAAGAAAAGAGAGTTCACTAAATCTGTCAGTAATTAATTAAGAACTATGGAAATAATTTTGATGGTCATAAAAGATTGAAAGCCAAAGAGATCATCTCATACTTACAACATTACCAATATCAGTGAAAGGGACATCAAGTGGAATTGGATATGCCGTGCTAGCATCTAAAATGCACAATGAAGATCGCCCATTTTGTCTACAATATGTTGAAGACATGGAATTTGATCATATAAATAGTCCTAATATCTGGACTGCAACAATATAAGCATTAAAAATCAAACCTATGAAGTATGAACATCAAATGGCTTATCGATTAAGAGACCTGTAAGAGCAAGCGACAACATCAGCATTTCTGTCCCCCCAAACAAAGTCATAAGATTGATATCCAAAAACCCATAGAGGCCTTGTAAATTCAGCTTCCATAGAGGTTAATGCTAACAGCTCATTTTTGTCCTCCACCTGCATTTCAAAAACAAAGATAAATGTCAGATAAATTTTATTTAGAAAATACTTTCCTAAGAGTAAAGGTCCAGCTCTTAATGATTAAAATGTTCAAATGACAAAATCTGAAAATGGAATGAATGAAGAACAAGGACATTATTCATCAGTAGCATGGCCCTATATAAGAATGCGTAAGAGTTGAAATCTCCCGGAGATATTATTTTATGTTCTTATGAAGCAGGACTTATTGATGCCTTGAGTTGTTAGAATGCTACGGAAATTCGGAATCATAACTGTCACTCTGAAGTTCTTATCTATGAAATGGAAACCACCAGAATCATTCTGCAATATGAAAAGTGTTTAGCTCAATATATATATATTACTCACCCATTTGTATATATTCCAGAATCCGTTCTTTCTATCTGTGATGAAAAAAAGTTCACCTGCAGAATACAACGTGGTATGCATAAAGATATTCGTCCAAACTTCATGTTGTTCATCTATCACTTCTAGTATAGTACATACTCATCCACAATCTCAAAAAAGAAGAAAAAGGAATGTCTTAGCAGACACTCCAAATTATGAATTTCAATGGCCAAGATGTAAATATTTCATGAAATTTTCTAAAAAAAATACTTGCAAGATTAGCAAATATTTTTTAGATATTTCATGAAATTTTCAAAAAATAATTGCAAAGTTAGCGAATACTTTTTGTGGGTATTAGACTTATTACATGAAGTTTTCTATTAAAAAAAATACTAGCAAGATTACCAAATACCTTTTGGGGACCATCTGGGTTCACTGGGTGACTCAACAATTGCAGGATCACCACCCGCAATGCATACATGGTTGCATGCCTCACTGAAAAGACAAAATAAGCATTCCACAAACTACTAATATGATGTAAATTTAATTTTCCAGCCAGAAGATAACCTACATAAAAAGGCTCAAGAACACCTTTACAAGCCTTAGGTTTTTTTAGAAAATATGCAATCATATAGAAGAAATTCAGTTCAGTGTTAAGTACCCTGCATCTTTTCAACAAAACAATTCATTGTTGTAGGGAATTTATTTCTCACCCATCATCAGAAATATTTCCAACCCAAAGTTGTGCTCGATCCCAGTGCATGTTTGGATGTGCCCACTCAACCCAAGCAAACTTCTTACCATTTGAGTTCACACGTGGAAAGGCGTAAAAGTCATTCCCACTTATCAACACCTTTGGTTCTGAAACCAACAAAGGTGGTAAAAATGTCCATGAGTTACAGCAGCCAATAGGAGATGACACAATACTTAGAAACTATGTCAGATTCTACCTTGATTACTTCCATGTTTCAAATCCACGGCCACTATATCTGTGACTGGACTTAAGTTGCTCTGCCGATGATCTGGAAAAAATACCAAAAAAAGGAAAAGACAGTTAATCAGCTACTTTGATCACAAAACCATATGCACTAAGGCGAACGGCAACAAACCTTCCCTCACAGCAATGTATCTATTGAAACGCAGATCAATTACTCCGTCGGCATACCGTACAGCCTGCCCACCATAATCTGGAGTAATGGGAACTGGAATAGAGCCTGCCCACACAGGTTTTGTAAGAGGGAGTAAAGAAGACACCAACCAATGAGAAATCAAACAAAATAGCAAAATGCAAGCCTTTAAAAATTTTAATTGAATTAATTCCATCTATGCACTTCCAAAATTATTTAACATTATATGGTCCTCACCACTTTAAGCGTATTGATCCAATTAATTATGAAGTGGTATTATATTTGGATAATCTCCATGGTGTGGTCATGACTTGTTCTGATGGATGGAAGGTGTAAACATCACTCTGAGGGTAGCAAGAAAGATGGACAATTGACAGTCAAATTCTATCCTAGAATCTCTTATGCTTTCTTGATTGATTGTGTTTCCAACATAGAAACTACATATTTGTTTGTAAATCTGATACATGCATATAGAACTACATCTGCATCATTACAGAAATGCAGGCACTCGATTTGATGGCTCACGCTTGCACTTCCGGCTTACCAACTCAAGTTGCATGACACTAAACGGCATATATCATCGCAAACAGCTCTCCAAAAGCAAACACAGAGCACACCTCCAACAATGCGCTGCTTGTAGAGTCTTTGGTCATCGTAGTTCGAAAAAATGACCGTGTCGTCATAAACCCGAAAAGCGCCACCTCCATATTCCTGCACCAGCGTGCGAACCGAAAATCCCTCGGGTGTTAAATCCCACGGCTCGTCATCTGGCTTTTCTGCTTGCTTGACAAGCACCAATCGCCTAAACCATCAACTTATATATATATAGTATCAAGTTAAAGATAGGAATCAAGCTTCAACATTATTAGACAGTCTAGTAGTGAACGAGGGAGGAGAGGTGGGGGGAGGTACCCTCCATCGGCGGGGCGAGATTCGAGATAGAGGAGGCGGGCGTGGGTGGACAAGGCCATGCCGGCGAGCTCCTTGTTGGCGCCGGAGACGACGTCGGCGGTGATGGGGGACTTCCACGAGCCATACGGCGCGGTCACCTTGCCGGCGGCGATGGACATGGGGAGGCCGTGGTTAGACTTACTATCTCAATCTGAGTCAGGGTGCCAACCGCTCCATCAAACCCTCCATTTTCGACTCCATTCATTCCCAAATTGAAACCCATTTTTTATGACTTCCAATCCACCAATCGGTTCGCAGCACCGTTGAAAAAATCGGGCAGATTTCATTAGGGATCGGCCAATTTAAATTGTCAAATTTGGGTAAAATTAGTTTTTGAATTGTTTTTGGATAAATTATTAAAATATCTATAATTTTATATTATAAAAATTATTTATACATGGGTAAAATAGGAATTTAAAGCTTATAATGATGGAAATACCCCTTGTTCTCCCTCCGCCGCTGTTGCCCTTTTGCTCCGACAGGGCAGGGTAGGGCCGGAGGGGGAGGCAGGGCCAGCAAGGGGGGGCGGAAGGGGGAGGCTGGGCCGACTGGGGGACGGATCAGGACCGACGGGACTAGGGTGGCAGGGTGGGGCAAATGCACGAGGGGGACGGGGAGGGGTAGGGCTAGCGGGGGGAGTCCGGACATGAGATGGCAGGGGGAGGCAGGGCGGCGACGGCACGGGTGAAGAGCGGGAGTGACATTTCGTAATTAAAAGTTGACTCGATTCTGACCCGAGTAAAAAATAATAATTAATTAAATAATTTTTAAAAAAATCTAAAAAAATATCAAAATATCATAAAATATAATACACACAATAATATCAAAATTACATCAATATTTAGTTTTTATATATTTATGTTATAAGTTGTCAAATTATTATATATGACTGATTCAATTAGACCGATTCTTGTCTGATTTAAACTGATTCCGATTCCGATTCCTTTAAAAACCGATTTCGATTCCGATTTTTGCAACCATGGTTCGTAGTTCTCACTCAAGTTTGAAAGCAGTTTTTTTATTTTAGCTTTTTTTTAATTTTAGGAAATTTTTTTGAAGTTTTCTTTCGAAAATAACCAAATTTACGCAATTATATCAAATATACCATTTTTATAACTTTTATATCAACGACCAATAAAATCTATCATTTTTTATTTAATGACAAAAATATCCACAAAATTTATTTTTATTAATATTAAAATAGATAATGGATAAAAGTTATAATTTTTATTAACTTTATATATATATAGATATGACTAATAAATAATAAATAGACTCTAAAATTATATTATTGGTGATGAGCTAAAGAGTAAAAATATTTGTTAATGAATTTAGGACCATAAAAAACAAATTGAATTTTAGACCATCAAAAATACAAAATAAAATAAAATTTTTTTTTGGGTGGTTGAAATTTAAATTTGAAATTGTCATATTTTATTAGAAATTAAAATTTTTGTTTTATCTAATATATTTTTATTATGAATAAATTTTTTAAAAATGAAATATCAATCATCATATAAAATGTAAGAAGAATATATCTAAAAAAATTTGAAATTAGATGAAGGATATTTATGTTAATAAAAAAATATTACGAGTTAAATATTTATTAAATATATGAATTGGGTATGTTTGAAAAAATTGAGATAAGATTATATCTGATATAAATTTAATTTTTAGAAAAGAGAAAGTACTAAACCAGGAGACAATTTAGAAAAGTAATCATTGTTTTTACGAAAAGACACTGCTCGAACTGCTAGGTTGTTAGCCAAAAAATTACTCATTCTAGAGCATCACTAAATATTTATTAAAAACATGACTAAACAATCCATCAAAGCAGAAAAAGCCGGGCTCCATCATCTCCATATCACATGGAACGCCACAAAAAGGAGAATTCTGATGTTAGAGCAGAACATCCTCTTGAGAGCTTTTGAGCACATTTGGCTCATACAGGGAGAGTTTGGAGAAGTTTTCATCATCTCAAGTTGAAGTAGGGGTCGTCATCCAGGGTGTGAGGTTGATCCAATTTTCTTTTGAGGTGTATGTTAGTTTTCTCAATTTCTCATATATTGTATTCTCAAGAATTGTATTTTCAGATCTTGTTATTGGTCTGATTTGGGTTAGGAGAGTTTTTTTTCGATACTTGATTGTAAGAGATTTCTTAATCAAAGTTGATCGAGTAGGTTGGTTTTCTTTTCTCTAAATTGGGAGGAAAGTTTCCATCCATTTTTTTGGTATCTCCTATTCATCTTATATTTGTTCTCATTTCATCTTGAGGGGAAATATTTTCTGGGTTGTTTCCGCTGAAGCGTCTATTTCCCAACAAGCGGTATCAGAGCTTGGTTATCTTTGGTTCGTTTGTTTGTCTTGTTTTTGGGTAGTAACCTTTTTTTTGTGTCAAGATGAATGATGAGAAACATGTTAAGATGGTCGCCCTTAAAGGTAAGTCTAATTGGCATTACTGGAAGGGTCGTATGATTGATTATTTATTCACTAAGGATTTATATGATCCAATTCTTGGTCCTCCTGAGTCGACCAGTCCACCGTTGAGTGCTACTCCGGTTGTGACTGATGAAGGGACGGCTTCGTCAAGTTCCAGTCCACCGGTGACTGATGAAGGGAAGGCTCCTTTGATTCCTCCTCCACCTACTGCTAAGGTTGAGTCGAGGGTCACCGCTGAATGGATCAAGATGGACAGAAAATGCATGGCTTTGATCAGACAATGGTTAGAACAGAATGTATATAACCATGTGACGGGAACAAAGACAGCTAAGGAGCTTTGGGATAAGCTCTTGTATATGTATGAGAGAGACACTCCTGGAAACCGAAATTTGCTGGTCAGAAGGTTGATGAATCTTCGGTATAAGGATGGCACAGAAGTCAGCGACTACATCAATGAGATGCAAGGTATATTAACTCAATTATCTAGTTTGAATATGCCTCTTGATGATGCTTGGCAAGCTTGTCTATTATTGAATACTTTACCAGAGTCTTGGGAACCTCTAGTCATTTCTTTGAATAATTCTGACAAGCAGCTGACTTTTGATATGGTTTCAAGTTGCCTTTTGAGTGAAGAAGTGAGAAGGAAAACACAACAGGTAACCTTCTCTAATTCATCTCAATCTTTGGTTTCTGAATTTACTTCTCGAGGAAGATCAAAGAGTAGGAATCCAAGTGGAAGAGATAAGAGTAGAGGAAGGTCTAAATCCAGAAACAAGACCTTCAAGTGCTTTTATTGTGATAAAGCCGGCCATAAGAAGCAGAACTGTTACAAATACAAGAAAGATCTAAGAAATGGTAAGGTGCTTGACAATAAGAGTGAAGATGATAAGACTGCCAATGTTGCAACAGAAGATATACTAATCATACTTGATGAAGGAAATGATTGTTTGACAACTAATGATGATATTAGTTGGGTGATTGATTCTGGCGCATCGTTTCATGCTACCCCATGTAAAGATTTCTTCAACACCTATGTGACAGCTGATCTAGGTGTGGTGAAGATGGGCAACAATGGGACTTCTAAAATTGTTGGTCATGGTGATGTGCATATTGTGACCGATTCTGGTTGCAAACTTGTTTTGAAAAATGTACGTCATATTCCTGATTTAAGATTGAATTTGATGTCAACAGGTGTGCTAGATGATGAGGGCTATGTTTCACAATTTTCATGTGGCTTATGGAAATTGGTGAAAGGTTCTCTAGTGGTTGCTAAAGGGAAGAAGTGTGGTGGTCTTTATAGGACTACATCTAGTCTTGTTCACGGGGAGGTTAATGTTACCTCTACTACTCTCACAGCTGATTTGTGGCATAGAAGGTTGGGACACATGAGTGAAAAGGGGCTAGAATTTTTGAAAAAGAAGAACTATCTTCCACAACTTGATCAGACAACACTAAGCTCTTGTGATCATTGTTTGGCTGGAAAACAACGTAGGGCTTCTTTTGTATCTACTAGCAAAAGGAAGACACAAATACTTGAACTTGTACATTCTGATGTATGTGGTCCAATGGAGATAAAGTCTTTTGGTGGAGCCTCTTATTTTGTCACTTTTATTGACGATGCTTCAAGGAAGGTATGGTGTTACTGTTTGAAGAATAAAAGTGATGTGTTTAATACTTTCAAATCATTTCATGTTCTTGTAGAGAGAGAAACAGGGAAGACTTTGAAATGTTTGAGAAGTGATAATGGAGGTGAGTATTGTTCTAATGAGTTTCAGGTTTATTGTGACAAACATGGCATTCGGCATGAGAAGATTGTTCCCTATACTCCACAATTGAATGGAGTGGCTGAGAGAATGAACAGAACAATTCAAGAAAGGGTTAGGTGTATGCTTTCTACAGCAAAATTACCTAAAGAATTTTGGGCTGAAGCTGTTTGTACTGCTTGTTATTTAATTAACAGGTCTCCTACACTTGCTTTAGATGGAGATGTTCCAGAAAAAGTTTGGACTGGTAGGGAGGTAAAATACACTCATTTAAGGGTGTTTGGTTGTAAAGCCTTTGTACATATGCCAAAGGAACTAAGGTCTAAGCTTGATGCTAAGACATTTGAATGCATATTTCTGGGTTATGGGGATAAAGAGTTTGGTTTCAGACTTTGGGATCCTAAGGAGAAGAAGATTGTTCGAAGCCGGGATGTGGTGTTTCGAGAGAATCAGTTTCTAGAGGACTTTGGGAATGAAACAACTACCCAAAGTGATACCCAGGATTATGTTGTGAAGGTTAAGACTTCATCTGCTCCTCCAAAGGTTGTAGAGGATATTGTTCAAGATGTAGCTGAACAGATTGATGAAGAAGTCAGAGATGACATTCCTATTTCTTTGCCTCGTGACGGTGAAGGTGAGGATAATGACATTTCTAATGATATAGTTCCTGATGTTGTTGATGAACAGGTACATGATGGTGATCAGGTTGTTGATCAAGGGGAGGCTGATGCTACTAGAACAAAATCTGGTAGAATTGTTAAGCCATCCACGAAGTATCCAAAGTCTACTTATGTGACTCTCACAGAAAGTGGTGAGCCTGAAGACTTCAGTGAAGCTCTTAGTCACAAAGAGAAAGACAAATGGGTAAGTGCCATGCGAGATGAATTAAAGTCATTGCATGAGAACAAGACGTATGAGCTTGTGAATCTTCCTAAGGGGAGAAAGGTCTTGAAGAACAAGTGGGTTTATCGGCTTAAGCATGAAGAAGGTAACTCACAACCAAGGTACAAGGCAAGACTTGTGGTGAAAGGTTTTGGGCAAAAGAAAGGTATTGACTTTGACGAAATTTTCTCACCTGTTGTAAAAATGTCTTCAATCCGTTGTGTGCTAGGTTTAGCTGCAAGTATGGATTTGGAGGTTGAACAGTTAGATGTGAAGACTGCATTTCTCCATGGTGATCTTAATGAATCAATATATATGGAACAACCTGAGGGTTTTGTGGATAAGGAAAAGAAACAGATGGTGTGTAGATTAAAGAAGAGCTTGTATGGTCTGAAGCAAGCTCCTAGACAGTGGTATAAGAAGTTTGACTCTTTTATGGATAGTCAAGGCTACAACAAAACTGTTTCAGACAATTGTGTATTTATCAAGAAATTTGGGAAGAATGACTTTATCATTTTGCTTCTTTATGTTGATGATATGTTGATTATTGGACAGGACAAATCAAAAATTGCAGATTTGAAGGAAAAATTAGGCAAATCCTTTGCTATGACGGATTTGGGTCCTGCTAAGCAAATTCTTGGCATATCTATCCGGCGAGATAGAAAAGCTAAAAAATTTGGTTATCTCAAGAAAAATACATTGAAAAAATTCTTGAGCGATTCAGCATGAAGGAAGCCAAGCCGGTTTCTATTCCACTAGGAGCTCAATTCAAATTGAAGAAGGGTGAGCTAAGTGAAGCAGAAGTAAATGAAATGAAGAATGTCCCTTATGCATCTGCTGTAGGGAGCCTTATGTATGCTATGGTTTGTACTAGACCAGACATAGCGTATGCTGTCAGGGCAGTAAGTAGACATTTGTCTAATCCTGGTAGAGAACATTGGCAAGCAGTTAAGTGGATATTGAGATATTTGAGAGGTACTTCCAAGCTAGGTTTATGCTTTGGGGGAGGTAAGCCTATCTTATCATGTTATACTGATGCAGATATGGCTGGTGATCTTGACTCTAGGAGATCTACTTCTGGGGTTGTTGTTACTTTTGCAGGTGGTGCTGTTTCTTGGCAATCCAAATTGCAAAAGTGTGTTGCTCTATCCACAACTGAAGCTGAATTCATTGCAGTTACAGAAGCTTGCAAAGAAGTTCTATGGTTGAAAAGATTTTTGAATGAAATTGGGATAATTCAAGATAAGTATGAGGTACTTTGTGATAGTCAAAGTGCTATACATTTGAGTAAGAACTCTAGTTTTCATTCAAAGAGTAAACACATAGATGTTCGATATTATTGGGTAAGAGATGTGTTGGAGAAAAAGTTGTTAGAGTTGAACAAGGTTCACACTGACAAGAACATCTCAGATATGTTAACCAAGATTGTAACAAAGGACAAACATTTATTTTGTCGAAGTGGAGCTGGTATGGAAAATTTAGCTACCACTTATGTCTAGTTAGCTCATGGATTCGTGAAGGGGAGGATTTGTTGAGTTTCCCTCACCCATTCGCATTGAAAAACTCAATTGCCAGTTTTTGGTTTTTCGGTTATCGCACTAATGGTTAGCATTTCATATACCGAAGTGTGATTTCGTCCTTTGCTATAGAAGTTTAATGAGTTGGCCTCTAGAATTCTACTCATATTCTTCTATATAAAGGAGAATTCTGATGTTAGAGCAGAACATCCTCTTGAGAGCTTTTGAGCACATTTGGCTCATACAGGGAGAGTTTGGAGAAGTTTTCATCATCTCAAGTTGAAGTAGGGGTCGTCATCCAGGGTGTGAGGTTGATCCAATTTTCTTTTGAGGTGTATGTTAGTTTTCTCAATTTCTCATATATTGTATTCTCAAGAATTGTATTTTCAGATCTTGTTATTGGTCTGATTTGGGTTAGGAGAGGTTTTTTTTCGATACTTGATTGTAAGAGATTTCTTAATCAAAGTTGATCGAGTAGGTTGGTTTTCTTTTCTCTAAATTGGGAGGAAAGTTTCCATCCATTTTTTGGTATCTCCTATTCATCTTATATTTGTTCTCATTTCATCTTGAGGGGAAATATTTTCTGGGTTGTTTCCGCTGAAGCGTCTATTTCCCAACACAGACCTCCACCCCCACCCACTCAAAGTCATAAGCAGGATCACAGTTATAAAAGTGGTTATTAATAAAAGCTTACTTCACAGAAAATTGACCATTCTTGGCATCCAACCATATACAACGATCAGAAAGCTGTCTAACAGGGCGGGGAATAGGAAGAATAGCATTCGCATGAGCATCTTCAAAAGGATCATAAATTAGATCCCTATTCCACTGACCTGTTGAATTATCAACACGATCATAAACAGGCCTTGTAGCCCAATTGAAAAACTGGGTTTCAAGGCAAGAACACTCGATTGAACAGATAAGACTCATGGATCAACACCCATTTTTACCAGCTGAGCCATCACCAATTCCCCACATCACCATTCCCCTAAGTTTATTAAGCTTAGGGCTGTTAATTGAGCAAGCCAACTCGTGAGTATTTAATGTTCAGTTCAACTCGACTTGACTCAAAATTTGACATTTAAATGTTTGAGCTCGAACTCGAATCCTACGAGTCGAGTTTTGAGGAAGGTAGTGTCTCGACTCGACTCAACTCGATTATAACTCAAATTTGACTCGATAATATAATATAATAATATACATACTATTCGAACTTTAGGCTTAGAGTTTTACAACCTTGTCGCTAATTTTAACCCTTCCACAACCCCCTTTTACGCCGGCCTTCACGGCTGCCCCTTCACGGCAGCCCTTCATAGCCACCCCTTCACTGCCATGGGTGTTGCTTTGATCATGCTCCTTTTGCTGCCAAACCATCCCGTGCCAGAACTCCTCTCTCCCTTTGCCAATCAATCCCTTGCCATCATCTTTTAGCAAGTACGTTTATCTACAAGTTGAGGTTTTTTAGTGTTAGGGCTAATTTTTAATAACGTTATAGTCTGCTCTGTTTTTCTGATTGTAATTATGTAAATTTGTGTGAGGTTTATTTTTATTTTTATATTTAATTACATTGCTTGCAAATTGGATGAATTGAGGTCAGTACTTGTGATATTGGGATGATCTTTATTGTATTCGTTTTCAGTTTCTACGAGCAAAATAGTCATCTATTACTTTACTTCTTTGCTTCTTATTTTGAACATATTTGAGCTAGGTGGATTTTTTAGGAACTCAAGTTCTATATTCTAGATCCAATGGGAAGATATAAATAAGTTTTTCTGTTCCTAATAGAATAATATTTTGGGTAATGTTTAAAGTCCATTGAAATTTACATTCCTATTAACTCCCTAAGATTTGAATTTTGTTGATATGTTCTTGAAGATATCAATTAGCAAGAATCCTTGATATCTTTATTTGGATATCTGCAATTTCTCTTCAATGAGTGCTTCACTTTAGGAATTGATTGCTTCTGGTCTCAAACTTTGGACAAAAATTACTCTACTTAACTATTTAGGCGTATAGTAAAAACAAACAATCTGACATATATATTGTAATCAAGACAAACTATGTAGTCTTCAATACATCACTCATATAAAAAATTATACCCTTGCACAAATTCTCGTAACACCCTGATTTCGGTTCACCTAAAAACCGAATTAGAAATATTACGATTAAGTCGAGTCATATCTAAAGCTGTTATAAGAATCGATCAATAAAACAGATCAAAACAACCCATTAGGCATCATGAGAATGGAAAATATTACTATATATGCTTGAAAATACATCAAATATAAATAAAAGTATGAAAGGAAATAATTGCGCTAAGCTCAAGTGTGTGTAGCGTTTATTTGTCCTCCCACCAAAGCTAATTCAGAATCATAAGACCTACATATATAATATGAAAAATATTAGTAACGAGTGTTACTAGTTCGAAAAATAACTAGTACAAATCAGCAAATAAGAGCTGACTCTCGTTTAAAAGAAACCATTATATACTTCCACTTAACTCTCCATAAGGGCATTTAATCGGGAGATGTAAGCCTTGGCTTGAATAGCGTCTTATACTGACTGGTCGATGCCTCGACATTTTCATACTAGAGTCGTAAACCACAACTTGAACGACATCACATTCTGATTGGTCATATGCCTCGACATTTTCACAATATCCCATTATCGGGAAATGTCACATATCCTAAGCCCTCTCCATGTCCTCCATATATCTCCTGACCCTGAGCACGAAGGCCGAGTACTCTCAGGCGGTTGCCTTCAGTACCTTTTAAACCATATGTCTGGACGTACGCTTTACTAAATAGTACCTGTAAACCTCCACGTTTCTTCGAGTGTGAGGAAACTCAAAACACGAAGTTGTCAGGATCCCTCGAGAATAGAAAAACCCTCTCTCTAATCTAGAGCCCGTAGTGACTGGCACGTGAACCCTCTCTTAGTACGTGTGAGTCAGTTTCACCATCTCTCGTCTCACCGAAAACTCGATAAAATCATATATAGGTCTAAGAAGGGATTTATATAATAGACCCACAGGTAGCTTGCAGTGGATCTTAGTTCGAAAACAATTCAGGGATCTCATTCTCGAGGGTTATTAATCCTAGAAGTATCGATAAAACAATCACTTAACACGTTCTACGATCTAGAAATCAAATCAACGATAATCTATAGCAATAAAAATGAGAAAAGTCCTAATAGACCTGTGGTTCGAGCTCCAAGCGTGCATATCATCTTCAGTGATCATGGACTTCAAAATCTACATGGAAACCCACAATTAAGTAAATATCGACATCTCTATATGATACATGTTCGTGGTGTGTGCACACATCATCAATATATCATAATAATAGACAATGCTAAACAAACCTACAACTAAACATTTGACATGCAAATCAAGACATAATAATAATAACTAATAAATAAATAATAAATAAATAAATACACTCGTAGATAAATAGATAAACAATAAATACATGAAAAATAAATAATACTCTAATCATAAAAACAACAATATCAATATACTAGGTAAGTATACGCCTAAACACAATATCAATATCATAATAATAGACAATGCTAAACAAACCTACAACTAAACACTTGACATGCAAATCGAGACATAATAATAATAATTAATTAATAAATAATAAATAAATAAATACACTCATAGATAAATAGATAAACAATAAATACATGAAAAATAAATAATACTCTAATCATAAAAATAACAATATCAATATACTAGGTAAGTATACGCCTAAACACAAGTAAATATCAACATATACTCATGTTAGTAAACATATAAATGAATAAATAAATAATTTAATAAATAGATAAATAAATAAATAGTTAATATTAATTAATCATGCTTAATAATAATATCATAGTTATCAAATACAAGAATACATAATTAAATACAAATAAATAATAACATATAAGTAACAAATATTCATTAGACACGACAAACACATCAATAAAAAGAAATAATAATAATAAATAAATAAATAAAAATACTTATAATATCAAAATATGCTAAATAGTGTGAATATGCATCTAAACTAATGTAGGGTGTCTCGAATTACCATAATCAATTGAAAAATAGCTGAAAGCGGGTTGAAAATGAGGGGAATCGGGTCAACTAGGCTGAACCGAACCTAGTCGAGCCAAGTCAACTTGGTCTGTGTTAAATAAACTAGTGGGCAGGGTAGGCTGGGCTGGTTTAGATTGATGGACACAGACGCAGGCTTGAACTGGCCGACCCAAGCACTGCTAGATGGACGCAAATGCGGGTAAGCAGACATGAACATAGGCAAAACGGGTTGGTGGTGCCCATCGTTGAAAATCACCATTGGTGGTTGGGCTAGGGTCACTGCCGGTCAAAATTGACGGCTTAGGTGATGAGGAACATGTTGTAGTGGCAGTCGACAAAGTCTGGTCAGCTATTGGCCGAAAAATGACAGGAAAAGCAAGGAAATTGCCACTAGGTGCAGCGATGTCACCAGCGGCGTTCGTGGTGGGTGGTCTCAAAATGAAAATCTCGGTGAGGGGAAGCTGTTTGGATAGTTAGATCAGCCGAAGGTGGCTCATTGGCACTGAAAAATGGCTCAAACGATGGCGGCAACAATGGAATATCGGCGAACAAAAGCTATTGCCAGCGGTGGTGACAAGTATGGATCTATAGCCAGCTGCGAGGTGGTCGTGGTGGTGTTAATTAGGTGGCCAGGGGCGGTCTAGAAGCTCGCTGGTGTCGAGCCAAAGTGGCGACGACTAATTGTGAAAATCATCTAAAATCATAGGAAATCTCTGAAAAATAACTTGGTGAAGCTAGGGCTGATGCATATAGGTTTGATGTTGACACATGGCACGATTTGAATGTCTAACAACTCGTTGGCCTAGTGGGCCCCACTCGGGGTGTATGCAATATATATATAGATGGAACGCTCAAATCGAGACCAACCAAAGTCCAAATTGACTCAAGGCCTAAATATAACTCTACAGGCAAAAATTGAGGCAAGAAGGCTCAAAAGGACCTCGAAACTCTAAACTCAATTGGTGAAAATCTGCAACTCAAATCAAGCTGGACCCACAGGGGTAATCCAGTAGTCCAAAATCCCTAAGATGCATGTAAATGAAGATACCCTGAAAATCTCAAACGGATATTTAACGGTGCAATGACCTAGATCTAGGCCTAAAACCGTGGCTAACACATACAAATAAATCTGTATACCTGGGTATACACTGATAACTCATGCTCTACCATAGTATGACTGAAGCTATCATCTACATATCAGGCATACTCAACCTCCATAACATGCTCATACTACCATATGAGCCCCATACTCATGGTCTGTATGGTCAGGATCGAACTCACTCGAATCGACTTGAAACTGGCCCGAAACAGGAAAAACTACAAGCTGGTAAAACCTTAACCCGAAGCTAGTTTTACAATTCTTCTTAATCAATCATTTTCTAATTTGTTAAGAAACTTGAATTGTTCTATTTTTTCTACCATGCGCATGAGCATCATTTCCTTCTCTACTTTAGTTTTGTACAGTTAACATTTTACACATCAACTTGATGCTTTTTTCTTCTTAATGCCTGTGCAGCTATTGTGCTTGCAGGTATGCACTTGATATGAACTCTTCATATAGAAACACGGAAAATATAGATTCCCAAATACATTTGTTCAAAAATTTTCATAGTTTGTTACAAAAAAGCTAGTCATACTTATTTGGATGATCTTGCTATATATCTACAAATCAACACCAATTACCTCAATAAATAGTTGCTCTGCATTTCAATCTTTGGTTGGCCATGAGTTGTTGCATGGCGCCTATTTTCATGCATTGACAATTGAACATGGAATACATGGTGGGCATCATACATCATTTGACCTACAAAAAACTAATTACTTTTTTATTATACAAATTATTAATGGCCCACAAAAAATGTGTCACAAGTGCCACAAGCAGATCAGAAGAATAATGAGTCAACTCTAGAAGAAGAAAGTCAACATGAAAATAGAGAAAAAAGAAATGAACATAGAAAGCATGGAAGGAATTTTTTAGTGTGACTATTGACAAAAAGGAGTATAATCAATGGAAACATTGTAAGAAGTACTTGAAGACTAAGAGTGGTTGTACTACATAATTGAATTGATATTTGATGACATGTCCAAAGAAGAAGAAAACAAAAGGTCAACAAAAGCTTACAGTTGTTTCAAATTTGCCTAATCAAGATGAGGATTTAGAATTTACAAGTGTGACTACTTATAAGTATGATAAGGAAAGAGTGAGAAACATTTTGTACATCTTGATCATAGTGGATGAAAGACCTTTTAGATCAGTAGGGAGCTAGTTATTCAACATATTGTGTAAGGCTCTTAACCCAAAACATTAGAAGATCTCTCGACACACTATAAGGAATGATTGCATTAAATTGTATCACGAAGAAAAAAAAGTTTTGAAGAACATGTTGAAAGAAGTAGAGAGTGTTTACTTTACATGTGATACTTGGACATCTGGGCAAACCAAGTCATATTTGGGTTTCACAGTGCATTATGTGGATGCAGATTGGAAGCTACACAAGAAGATTCTTAATTTTTTTCATTTCCCTCCTCATATTGGTTATGCAATGGTCAATTTGGTAAGTGAGTTGATGATGGATTGAGGGCTTGAAGATAAAATTTTCACCTTAACATTGGACAATGCATCTAACTATCTGCCAATAATAGCATGGTAACACTTCTGAAAGATAGTTTTCCTTCTAATGCGAAGTTTACCATTAGATGCAATGTTTTCCATGTTAAGTGTTCGGCTCATATTCTTAATTTAATTGTTCAAGCTGGATTAGTGCACATGAAAGGAGTTATTGAAAATGTTCATAAGTCAATTAAATATATGAAGGGATCTACATCAAGAATGAAAGATTTTTGACACTTCTTTAGCACATGTTAGCATATCATGTAAAAGAGGGTTGAATTTGGAAGTGCATACTCATTAGAATTCTACTTATTTGATGTTGAGATCTGCAAAAGGGGTAAAATTTGCTTTTAATCATCTAAAAAGTATAGATGAAAATTTTAAATGGTGTCCATCTGATATGGATTGGAACAACTATGATGATATTGAATATTTACTTGAAGTATTTTATCAAACAACTCATGCTTCTCCATAAGTATCCAACAACAAATTTATTCTTTGTAGTGCTTCAAAAGGTAAAAGAAAAGTTAGATTACCTTCATGTTCATGAGCAATGACATATTTATCAAATAGTTGATAACATGAAAGATAAATATGATAAGTATTTGGTAGAAAATAGTTTAGTTCTAGCCATTGCATGCGTACTAGGTCTATGATATAGATTAGGAAGGGTTGAATTTGTTTTCCACAAACTTTATCATTATGAGTCAAGTTTTCATGCTAAAATAAAAAAAGGGTTGAGGATGATTTAAAATGGGTATATAAATTCAATAAGAACAAATTGAGGAATAACTTGCATCACAATTACTTTTCTAAAAATGAAAGTGGTGATAAAATGTTCATCGATGAGGAAGAATTTGACAGATTTATGGAGTCTCGTATGCAGTTCCATCTGAAGAAATCGGACTTAGATGCATATTTTGAAGAACAAAGACTTAAAGTTGATCATGGAGCGTATTTTGATGTTTTAGATTATTGGAAAACTAATTCATTAAAATATTAAACCTTGGTGGTCATGGCCAAAGATATTTTAGCAAATCACCTTCTTCAGTAGCGTCAGAATTTGCTTTTAGTACGAGTGGGAGAGTTATTAGTGATTATTGTACTAGCTTGAAACCAAAGACAATTGAAGCTTTAGTTTGTGCTCAAGATTGGCTATGTCCACGCTATTGTAAAGAGATCGAAAATGAGGACGAAGAGAAAGAGGACTCAGGTAATGATTTAAATTGGACATGTTATTCTTAAGTGCATGCTATTTAATGGTAAATATTATCTCTTCTTATTTGTCTTGGCATGATTGTGTTTTTAGATTATTTTTATATTTTGATGTTATAATACTATTTATGTAGTAAGTTGAAGTACAATTATATCCTAATTTTATATTCAATTTTTCATATCCAAAAGCGAAATAAAGTTTTTTAATATCTGCTTCTATTGGTTTGCTTTTGCATCACATATTCAAACACAAGGTATCTTTAAAATTTTAATATCTACTTATGTTAGTTGTTATGGTCTTGGTAGTTATTAGAATACACCTATGAACTTTATTCATTAGGTATTAGTTTAAAGTTTTTTCTATTGAATCAAGCAAGAATACTAGATTACATTTATTCCATTTATAATTTTTTTAATTTAATCTAGCATCTCACAATGGATGATATATATTAAATTTTTCCCAGAATAAAGGTTGAATAGAAGTTGTCTAAATATAGATAAAGGCTATAAAATATAAATTTTTGAAAGCTTTCTTTCAATTTTGGGTTACAACTCTAAGCATTTTATTTTTTAGAAACGTATATTGTTGAATGGTATCTTAGGTATTTTGTAAAAAAAATTGAAATATGTTTGAAGGTTGAAAAGACCTTTAATTATTAAGATAGTTTATATAAATATTTTTATAAACTATTTTTGTTAATTTTAATTTTTATAACTATATGTTTTTCTCTGAAACGAGTTATTTTTGAGCTTATGTTAGAGTTGGTTTCAAACACCAAAACGAGCTAGTTTTAAGCTACCAAACAAACTAATTTCAAACTCCTCAAAATTTAACAGTTTAAGTGTATTCGAGCTTGAATTGAGCTCAAACAACATTAAAAATGTTCGAGTTGATTTCAAACATATACACTCAAAACTCATTTGATCTCGAATTGAATTCGATCAAACTTCGAGCTATTCAAATCAAGTTCGAGTACGGTGAACTTGGCTCGTTTGCTCGTTTAGCAACACTAATTAAGCCAAATCTTTATTCGTGCGAGATATTATTTCTAGAATTACCATTGTTGTTCCCGCAAGTCCACCAACTCCCTTCTTAGCATACATTGCCCTCAACACTTGAGCCGAAAGCGAGTCCGGAGAAGAAATTATTCGCCAAGCCATCTTAGCAAGCATTAATTTATTAACTTCATCAAGCTTCCTAATACCAAAGCCACCCATATTAATGGGGTACAAATATTACTCAAACTTCTTACGCAAAGCTTATTTTTCTCATTAACTTTGTGTCTCCACCAATAATGGCATTGACTAGAATTTAAATTCTTTAAGATTTTTTTAGGGATACGTAAACAACTCATAGCATAATTAGTCATAGTATTACTAAACGATTTAATTAAACAAATCTTCCCTCTAGAAAGGAAATTAGCTTCCCATCCTATTATTTTAGATTGAACTTTGTTTGTGAGGAATTTAAAGTCCTCATTTCTTTTCCTCCCAAACCAAAGGTACATCCGTAAATACAAATTCCCATAAACCATATGTTTCATTTTTAATCTTTGCCTTCAAATTTTCGAAACACAACAAGAGGAATTATCATAGTTCACACACTGACCAGACAAATTTTGAAACATATCCAACACCTTTTTTGCATTATCAACTTCCTCCATGTTAGCTTTACAATAATAGATCATCGTATCATCAACAAAAAGAAGATGAGAAATTCTAGCAGCACGACGGGTCGCGCTATAGTTTTCTAGGTAATTAGATTTGATTTTCCCACATCCTAGTGGTATTAAAAAACATACTCCCTCTCCTTGTAAAAAAACTCTTATTTCAATTATATTTATTCAAATATACAAAAATAAAAAACATGAACTATTCTATATTTACTCTTATTAATTAATAAAAGGAAAATTAAAATTTACTTTCTAATAAAAAATAAGAGATTTAACCAATCAAAATTGTTATTAATAAATAAATAATTAAAATTAACTGTCAAGCAAAAAGTAGAAGTTTTAACCAATCAAAATATAACAAAAAATAAATTAAATTATTATATTTTATCTTCTTACTTACTCAAAATCTATCTTTGTAATATTAGAATATATTTTTAAGATATCAAATTATTATAGTTTATGATTTTAATATGGGTAAAGTTAAAGTTACCTATAACATATTAGCCCCACATGGCATGATATCTTCTCTAGTTTGATTCAAAACTTGAATGACTTTTCTCTATTGAATTTGGTTCGAATATAAAAATAATATGAATTGAGTTCGATATTTAAATACAACTAAAGTCAACTTAAACCGAATCTGTTAGCAACCCACCATTTATATCTCACTTTCAAGTATTAATTTTAAATTTTCTTAAGAAAATTTTAACTTTTTTTAAATAAATATGAGCATTACCTCCTATTAACTTATCGAGATTCAACCACTCCAATCAAAATTCTATTAAGGTTAAAACAAAATCCTCAAATATCTATCCTTAATTCTAACTTATTCTCAAAATCCATACTTATAATGTGAGGTTTATCTCTCCTTAATTCTTTTTCTCTATTCGTTAGCCTTGGCTATATGGTTAACTTAACTGTGGACAAGCTGCAAACATAAGTTTGACAAAAGGATGATTCAAAAGTCAACGGGTTGCCTAGATTTTATATTTGGGAAGCGTCAACCGTGGCTCCATGCAATGCACCCCAACCGAAGCTTCTCAGCATTGGTGTCAACGCGTTTCAGTTTCTCGGCATCTTAACTACTACCCACACCACGATAGCCGGCCATCATCTTCTTCTCCACACCACCTGATAGTACCATGAACATCAGCAGCAGAATTCTCAACCAATCCACCATCCAGTACAGCCAATACATCGCCCTCCACGGCCTCGCCGGCCCCAACTCCAACTCCTCCGGCAACATCCAATGGCCCTCCCCCTCACCTTCACCCTCCCGCAGCCGGCGATCTGGCAAGGGATCCACCAAGAGCTGGGTGCAGCGAGTCTTCTACTCCACTCCTGCCATTACCCGCAAGTCCTCGTCTTCTCCTCCTCCCAAGTCGAGACCCAACAAAGCCAAGCAGCAGGAGGAGAAGAAGGCGCCACCAGTTCCCCCGGATCGCACGGAGGAGCCGACGATTCGGTTCTCGAAGCCGAGCGTGGAAGAGGGAGCGGAGATGTTCAAATTCTGCCTTGTCGGGAAGTTCCCCGGCCGGCGGCCGAGCTTGGAGCAGATCAGGGACTGGGCCTGGAAGGAGTGGAAGCTCCGTGGTGAGTGGATGATCACCCTTCTCGATCGAAGCCATGTCTTCATTAGGCTCGACAACGAGGTCGACATGGTCCGGGTTTGGCCGAGAAACCGGTGGTTTATCTGCGGCAAACTCATGAAGGTTTTCAAATGGGTTCCGACATTTTGTACCGCCACTGCCCGTGAGCCGTCTTCGGCTGCCGTTTGGATTTCGCTGCCGTCGCTCCCCATCGTCTTGTTCCAGGAGAAGTTTTTGTACCGAGTTGCTGGTTTGGTAGGGAAAGTCGTGGCGGTGGACAACGCCACCCGGAATTTGTCTAGAACAAATGTGGCCAGAGTGTGCGTGGAAATTGATCTTGCCAAGACACTCCCCAACAGGGTGAGGATTGAGGTTGGAGATGTTGGGTTTTGGCAGGATGTGGTGTATGAGAAGTTGCCTTACTATTGTACTCACTGTAACAAGCAGGGCCATTCCACCGACGTCTGCAAATTTAGCAAAATTGATGAGAAAAGAGATCATGATGCTGACGAAGAGAAGGTAGATTCTGTATCTACTCCCAAGAACCAGAGTCCTTCAAACGCCATACCTGATCTCCAAACCCAAACATGCCCTGCCATTCTGAATAGGTCAGGTAGGAAGAAAAGGGTGACTATAACCGATGGTGCCTACCCTTCTGCTGATTCTAGAGAGAAGAAACGGCGGGGAATTCTGTGGAAGTCATTGCAGTACATGAGGGTAGTTTGTCTGATCAAGGACCAAGCAAAGGGTACAAGAGTAGTACTGGTTTGGCCATAGGCAATGTACAAAAGACAGAAGGAAAAGAAGTTGTTGGTGTTGGAAATT